>JASGCC010000514.1:73675-86181 GCA_030067915.1 Hydractinia echinata | reverse complement strand
AAGAGACATTGTACACGTCAGTTGACGGTGTTGTAAGGCAAAGTGGGCGCAATGGAATTCGACTTGGGACGTCGTAGTCCATTGAGAGTAGAAGAATAGACCGATGGTAACCTGTGCAGGCACGTAGAACCACGTGATTTACGTGTAAGGCCTTTATTAGGCGGCAAAAAGCCATATAACAGCCTTTAGTGGCCTGTACACGTAGTTGACGGTGTTGGAAGGCCATGGCGCAATGGAAAACGACTTGGAAAGTCGTAGTCCATTGATAGTGGAAGGAAATAGACCGATGGTAACCTGCGCAAGCACGTAGAACCACGTGATATACGTGTAAGGCCTTTATTAGGAGCAAAAGGCCATATAACAGCCCTTAGAGGCCTGTACACGTAGTTGACGGTGTTGTAAGGCCATGGCGCAATGGAAAACGACTTGGGACGTCGTAGTCCATTGAGAGTGGAAGGAATAACCGATGGTAACCTGTGCAGGCACGTAGAACAACGTGATTTACGTGTAAGGCCTTTATTAGCGGCAAAAAGCCATATAACAGCTTTTAGTGGCATGTACGCATAGTTGACAGTGTTTTCAGGTCATGGTGCAATGGAAAACAACTTGGGAACGTGGTAGTCCATTGAGAGTGGAAGGACTAGACGATGGTAACCTGCGGAGGCCCGTGGAACCACGTAATTTACGTCTAAGGCCTTTATTCGGCGGCAAAAAGGCCATATAACAGACCTTAGAGGCCTGTACACGTAGTTGACGATGTTTTAAGGCCATGGCGCAATGGAAAACGTTTTGGGACGTCGTAGTCCATTGAGAGTGGAAGGAATAGACCGATGGTAACTACGCAGGCACGTAGAACCACGTGATTTACGTGTAAGGCCTTTATTACGGGGCAAAACCATATAACAGCCTTTAGTGGCCTGTACACGTAGTTGACGGTGTTGAAAGCCATGGCGAAATGGAAGACGACTTGGAACGTTGTAGTCCATTGAAAGTGCAGGGAATAGACCAATGTTAAACTGCGCATGCACGTGGAACCACGTAATTTACGTGTAAGACCTTTATTAGGCGGCAAAAGGCCATATAAAAGGCCCTTAGAGGCCTGTACACGTAGTTGACGGTGTTGTAAGGCCATGGCGCAACGGAATCCAACTTGGGACGTCGTAGTTCATTGAGAGTAGAAGGAATAGACCGATGAACCTGCGCGCACGTAGAACTACGTGTATGACGTGTAAGGCCTTTATTAGCGGAAAAAAAGCATGTAACAGCCTTTAGTGGCCTGTACACGTAGTTGACGGTGTTGTAAGGCCATGGCGCAACGGAATCCGACTTGGGACGTCGTAGTTCATTGAGAGTAGAAGGAATAGACCGATGGTAATCTGCGCAGACACTTGGAACCACGTGACTTACGTGTAAGGCCTTTATTTAGGCCGCAAAAGGCCATATAACAGCCCTTAGAGGCCTGTAAACGTAGTTGACGGTGTTGTAAGGCCATGGCGTCACTGAATCCGACTTGGACGTCGTAGTTCCATTGAGAGTAGAGGAATAGACTGATGGTAACCTGCGCAGGCACGTAGAATCACGTTATTTACGTGTAAGGCCCTTATTAGAAGGCCAAAAAGCCATATAACAGCCTTTAGAGGTCTGTACACGTATTTGACGGTGTTGTAAGGCCATGCGCAATGAAAACGACTTGGTACGCTCGTAGTCCATTGAGAGTGGAAGGACTAGACCGATGGTAACCTGCGAGGCACGTGAATCACGTGATTTACGTGTAAGGCTTTATTAGGCCACAAAGAGCCATATAAAAGCCCTTAGCGGCCTGTACACGTAGTTGACGATGTTGTAAAGCCATGGCGCAATGGAAAACAACTTGGACGTCGTAGTCCATTGAGAGTAGAGGAATAGACGATGTAACCTGCGCAGGCACGTAGAACACGTGATTTACGTGTTAAGGCCCTTATTTAGCGGCAAAAAGCCAATAGCAGCCTTTAGAGGCTGTACACGTATTTGACGGTGTTGTAAGCCATGGCGCAATGGAAAAACGACTTGGTACGTCGTAGTCCATTGAGAGTAGAAGGACTAGACCGATGGTAACCTGCGGAGGCACGTGGACCACGTGATTTACGTGTAAGGCCTTTATTAGGCCCAAAAGGCATATAAAGCCCTTAGCGCCTGTACGCGTAGTTGACGATGTTGTAAGGCCATGGCGCAATGGAAAACAACTTGGGACGTCGTAGTCCATTGAGAGTGGAAGAATATACAGCTGTAACCTGCGCAGGCACGTAGAACCACGTGATTTACATGTAAGGCCTTTATTAGGCGGCAAAAACATATAACAGCCTTAGTGGCATGTACACGTAGCTGACGTTGTTGTAAGGCCATGGCGCAATGGAAAACGACTTGGGACGTCGTAGTCCATTGAGAGTGGAAGAATAGACCGATTGATAACCTGCGCATGCACGTAGAACCACGTGAATTACGTGTAAGGCCTTTATTAGGGGCAAAAGGCCATATAACAGCCTTTAGAGGCCTGTACACGTAGTTGACGGTGTTCTAAGGCCATGGCGCAACGAAATCGACTTGGGACGTCTAAGTCCATTGAGAGTAGAAGAATAGACCGATGTTAACCTGCGCAGGCACGTAGAACCACGTGAATTACGTGTAAGGCTTTATTAGGCGGCAAAAGGCCATAACAGCCTTCAGAGGCCTGTACACGTAGTTGATGGTGTTTGTAAGGTCATGGCGCAATGGAAAACGACTTGTGACGTTGTAGTCCATTGAGAGTGGAAGGAATAGACCGATGGTAATCTGCGCAGGCACTTGGAACCACGTGATTTACGTGTAAGGCCTTTATTATGCGGCAAAAGGCCATAGAACAGCTTTTAGAGGCCTGTACACGTAGTTGGCGGTGTTGTAAGGCCATGGCGTAATGGAAAACGACTTGCACGTCGTAGTCCATTGAGAGTGGAAGGACTAGACCGATGTAACCTGCGGAGGCACGTGGAACCACGTGATTTACGTGTAAGGCCTTATTAGGCGGACAAAAGGACCTATAACAGCCTTAGAGGCCTGTACACGTAGTTGGCGGTGTTGTAAGCAATGGCGCAATGGAAAACGACTTGTGACGTTGTAGTCCATTGAGAGTGGAAGGAATAGACCAATGGTAACCTGCGCAGGCACGTGGAACCACGTGATTTACGTGTAAGGCCTTTATTATGCGGCAAAAGGCCATATAACAGACTTTAGAGGCCTGTACACGTAGTTGACGGTGTTGTACGACCATGGCGCAATGGAAAACGACTTGTGACGTTATAGTCCATTGAGAGTGGAAGGAATAGACCATTGGTAACCTGCGCAGGCACTTGGAACCACGTGATTTACGTGTAAGGCCTTTATTATGCGGCAAAAGGCCATATAACATCCCTTAGAGGCCTGGAGACGTAGTTGACGGTGTTGTAAGGCCATGGCGCAATGGAAAACGACTTGGAACGTCGTAGTCGATTGAGAGTGGAAGGAATAGACCGATGGTAACCTGCGTAGGCACGTGGAACCACGTGATTTACGTGTAAGGCCTTTATTAAGCGGCAAAAGGCCATATAACAGCCCTATAGAGGCCAGTACACGCAGTTGACGGTGTTGCAAGGCCATGGCACAATGGAAAACGACTTGGACGTCGTAGTCCATTGAGAGTGGAATATGGCCTTTTGCCGCATAATAAAGGCCTTACACGTAAATCACGTGGTTCCACGTGCCTGCGCAGGTTACCATTGGTCTATTCCTTCCACTCTCAATGGACTACAACGTCACAAGTCGTTTTCCATTGCGCCATGCCTTACAACACCGTCAACTACGTGTACAGGCCTCTAAGGGCTGTTATAGGCCTTTTGTGCGCCTAAAAAGCCTTACACGTAAATCACGTGGTTCCACGTGCCTCCGCAGGTTACCATCGGTCTTAGTCCTTCCACCTCAATGGACTACGACGTGCCAAGTCGTTTTCCATTCGCCATGGCCTTACAACACCGCCAACTACGTGTACAGGCCTCTAAGCTGTTATGGCCTTTTGCCGCCTAATAAAGGCCTTAGACGTAAATCACGTGGTCCACGTGCCTGCGCAGGTTACCATCGGTCTATTCCTTCACTCTCAATGGACTTACGACTTTCCAAGTCATTTTCCACTGCCATGGCCTTACAAACACCGTCAACTACGTGTACAGGCCTCTAAGGCTGTTTTTATGGCCTTTTACCGCCTAATAAAGGCCTTACACGTAAATCACGTGGTTCACGTGCCTGCGCAGGTTACCATCGGTCTATCCTTCCACTCTCAATGGACTACGACGTGCCAAGTGTTTTCCATTGCGCCATGGCCTTACAACACCGCCAACTACGTGTACAGGCCTCTAAAGGCTGTTATATGGCCTTTTGCCGCTAATAAAGGCCTTAGACGTAAATCACGTGGTACCACGTGCCTGCGCAGGTTACCATCGGTCTATTCCTTCACTCTCAAGGAATTCGACGTCCCAATTCGTTCTCTATTGCGCCATGGCCTTACAACACCGTCAACTACGTGTCCAGGCCTCTAGGGATGTTATATGGCCTTTTGCCGCCTAATAAAGGCCTTACACGTAAATCACGTGGTTCTACGTGCCTGCCAGGTTACCATCGGTCTATTCCTTCCATCTCAATGGCACTACGACGTCCCAGTCGCTTTCCATTGTGGCCATGGCCTTACAACACCGTCAACTGCGTGTACTGGCCTCTAAGGGCTGTTATATGGCCTTTTGCCGCCTAATAAAGGCTTTACACGTAAATCCCGTGGTTCCACGGTGCCTGCGCAGGTTACCATTTGTCTATTCCTTCCATTCTCAATGGACTACAACGTTCCAAGTCGTTTTCCCATTGCGCCATGGGCCTTACAACAACCGTCAACTACGTGTACAGGCTTCTAGAGGCTGTTATATGGCCTTTTGCCGCCTAATAAAGGCCTTACACGTAAATCACGTGGTTCCACGTGCCTGCGCAGGTTACCAATCGGTCTATTCCTTCCACTCTCAATGGACTACGACGTCCAAGTTGTTTTCCATTGCGCCATGGGCCTTACAACACCGTCAACTACGTGTACAGGCCTCTAAGAGGCTGTTATATGGCCTTTTGCCGCCTAATAAAGGCCTTACAGCGTAAATCACGTGGTTCCACGTGCCTGCGCAGGTTACCATCGGTCTATTCCTTCCACTCTCAATGGAGCTACAACGTCCCAAGTTCGTTTTCCATTGCGCCATGGCCTACAACACCGTCAACTACGTGTACAGGCCTCTAAGGCTGTTATATGGCCTTTTGCCGCCTAATAAAGGCCTTACACGTAAATCACGTGGTTCCACGTGGCCTGCGCAGGTTACCATCGGTCTATTCCTTCCACTCTCAATGGACTACGACGTCCCAAGTCGTTTCCATTGCGCCATGGCCTTACAACACCGTGAACTACGTGTACAGGCCTCTAAAGGCTGTTATATGGCCTTTTGCCGCCTAATAAAGGCCTTACACGTAAATCACGTGGTTCTACGTGCCTGCGCAGGTTACCATCGGTCTATTCCTTCCACTCTCAATGACTACAACGTCCAAGTCGTTTTCCATTGCGCCATGGCCTTACAACACCGTCAACTACGTGTACAGGCCTCTAAAGGCTGTTATATGGCCTTTTGCCGCCTAATAAAGGCCTTACACGTAAATCACGTGGTTCTACGTGCCTGCGCAGGTTACCATCGGTCTATTCCTTCCACTTTCAATGCACTACAACGTTCCAAGTCGTTTTCCATTGCGCCATGGCCTTACAACACCGTCAACTACGTGTACAGGCCTCTAGAGGGCTGTTATATGGCCTTTTGCCGCCTAATAAAGGCCTTACACGTAAATCACGTGGTTTCCACGTGCCTGCGCAGGTTACCATCGGTCTATTCCTTCCACTCTCAATGGACTACAACGTCCAAGTCGTTTTCCATTGCGCCATGGCTTACAACACCGTCTAACTACGTGTACAGGCCTCTAAGGGCTGTTATATGGCCTTTTGCCGCCTAATAAAGGCCTTAACACGTAATCACGTGGTTCCACGTGCCTGCGCAGGTTACATCGGTCTATTCTTCCACTCTCATGGACTTACGACGTGCCAAGTCTTTTCCATTGGCGCATGGCCTTACAACACCGTCAACTACGTGTACAAGGCCTCTAAGGTGTTATATGGCCTTTGCCGCCTAATAAAGGCCTTACACGTAAATCACGTGGTTCCACGTGCCTGCGCAGGTTACCATGGTCTATTCCTTCCACTCTCAATGGACTACGACGTCCCAAGTGTTTTCCATTGTCGCCATGGCCTTGACAACACGTCAACTACGTGTACAGGCCTCTAAGGCTGTTATAGTGGCCTTTTGCCGCCTAATAAAGGCCTTACACGTAAATCACGTGGTTCCACGTGCCTGCGCAGGTTACCATCGGTCTATTCCTTCCACTCTCAATGGACTACAACGTTCAAGTCGTTTTCCATTGCGCCATGGTCGTTACAACACCGCTCAACTACGTGTACAGGCCTCTAAGGCTGTTATATGGCCTTTTGCCGCCTAATAAAGGCCTTACACGTAAATCACGTGGTTCCACGTGCCTGCGCAGGTTACCATTGGTCTATTCCTTCCACTCTCAATGGACTACAACGTCAAAGTCGTTTTCCATTGCGCCATGGCCTTACAACACCGCTCAACTACGTGTACAGGCCTCTAAGGCTGTTATATGGTCCTTTTGGCCTAATAAAGGCCTTACACGTAATCAACGTGGTTCACGTCCTGCGCAGGTTACCATCGGTCTATTCCTTCAATCTCAATGGACTAGACGTTCCAAGTCGTTTTCCATTGCGCCATGGCCTTACAACACCGTCAACTACGTGTAGGCCTCAAGGGCTGTTATATGGCCTTTTGCCGCCTATAAAGGCCTTACACGTAAATCACGTGGTTCACGTGCTCTGCGCAGGTTACCATCGGTCTATCCTTCCACTCTCAATGGACTACGACGTCCCAAGTCGTTTTCCATTGCGCCATGGCCTTACAACACCGTCCAACTACGTGTACAGGCATCTAAAGGCTGTTATATGGCCTTTTGCCGCTAATAAAGGCCTTACACGTAAATCACGTGGTTCCACGTGCCTGCGCAGGTTACCATCGGTCTATTCCTTCCACTCTCAATGGACTACGACGTCCCAAGTCGTTTTCCATTGCGCCATGGCCTTACAACACCGTGAACTACGTGTACAGGCTTCTAAGGGCTGTTTATAGGCCTTTTGCCGCCTAATAAAGGCCTTACACGTAAATCACGTGGTTCCACGTGCCTGCGCAGGTTACCATCGGTCTATTCCTTCCACTCTCAATGGACTACGACGTCCCAAGTCGTTTTCCATTGCGCCATGGCCTTACAACACCGTCAACTACGTGTACAGGCCTCTAAGGGCTGTTATATGGCCTTTTGCCGCCTCATAAAGGCCTTACACGTAAATCACGTGGTTCCACGTGCCTGCGCAGGTTACCCATCGGTCTATCCTTCCACTCTCAATGGACTACGACGTCCCAAGTCGTTTTCATTGCGCCATGGCCTTACAACACCGTCAACTACGTGTACAGGCCTCTAAGGGCTGTTATATGGCCTTTTGCCGCCTAATAAAGGCCTTACACGTAAATTCACGTGGTTCCACGTGCCTGCGCAGGTTACCATCGGTCTATTCCTTCCACTCTCAATTGGACTACGACGTCCCAAGTCGTTTCCATTGCGCCATGGCCTTACAACACCGTCAACTACGTGTACAGGCCTCTAAGGGCTGTTAATAGGGCCTTTTGCCGCCTAATAAAGGCCTTACACGTAAATCACGTGGTTCAAACGTGCCTGCGCAGGTTACCATTCGGTCTATTCCTTCCACTCTCAATGGACTACGACGTCCCAAGTCGTTTTCCATTGCGCCATGGCCTTAACAACACCGTCAACTACGTGTACAGGCCTCTTAAGGGCTGTTATATGGCTTTTGCCGCCTAATAAAGGCCTTACACGTAAATCCAGTGGTTCTACGTGCTGCGCAGGTTACATCGGTCTATCCTTCCACTCTCAATGGACTACGACGTCCAAGTCGTTTTCCATTGCGCCATGGCCTTACAACACCGCAACTACGTGTACAGGCCTCTAAAGGCTGTTATATGGCCTTTTGCCGCATAATAAAGGCCTTAACGTAAATCACGTGGTCCACGTGCCTGCGCAGGTTACCATCGTCTATTCCTTCACTCTCAATGGACTCGACGTCCAAGTCGTTTTCCATTGCGCCATGGCTTACAACACCGTCAACTAGTGTACAGGCCTCTAAGGTGTTATATGGCCTTTTGCCGCCTAATAAAGGCCTTAACTTAAATCACGTGTTCCACGTGCCTCCGCATGTTACCATGTCTATCTTCCACTCTCAATGAGTGCAGTTCCAAGTCTTTTCCATTTCGCCGTGGCTTTCAACACTCAAGTACTTGTACAGGCTCTAAATGCTGTTATATGGCCTTTTGCCGCCTAAATAAAGGCCTTATACGTAAATCACGTGGTTCACAGTGCTGCGCAGGTTACCATTGTCTATCTTTCCACTCTCAATGACTACGACGTCCAAGTCGTTTTCCATTGCGCCATGCCTTATAACACCATCAACGTCAACTACGGTACAGTCTCTAAAGGCTGTTTTATGGCCTTTTGCCGCCTAATAAAGGCCTTAACGTAAATCACGTGGTTCAAGTGCTTGCGCAGGTTACCATTGGTGTATCTTCACTCTCATGACTACGACGTCCAAGTCGTTTTTCATTGTGCCATGGCTTATACACCGTCAACTATGTGTCAGGCTCTAAGTATGTTATATGCCTTTTGCGCATATAAAGGCCTTACAGTAAATCACGTGTTCCACGTGCTGCGCAGGTTACCATCGTCTCCTTCCAGTCTCAATGACTACAACGTCCCAAGTCGTTTTCCATTGCGTCATGGCCTTACAACCCCGTCAACTACGTGTACAGGCCTCTAAAGGCTGTTATATGGCCTTTTGCCGCCTAATAAAGGCCTTACACGTAAATCACGTGGTTCCACGTGCCTGCGCAGGTTACCATCGGTCTATTCCTTCCACTTCTCAATGGACTACAACGTCCCAAGTCGTTTTCCATTGCGCCATGGCCTTACAACACCGTCAACTACGTGTACAGGCCTCTAAGGGCTGTTATATGGCCTTTTGCCGCCTAATAAAGGCCTTACACGTAAATCACGTGGTTCCACGTGCCTGCGCAGGTTACCATCGGTCTATTCCTTCCACTCTCAATGGACTACGACGTCCCAAGTCGTTTTCCATTGCGCCATGGCCTTACAACACCGCCAACTACGTGTACAGGCCTCTAAGGCTGTTATATGGCCTTTTGCCGCCTAATAAAGGCCTTACACGTAAATCACGTGGTTCCACGTGCCTGCGCAGGTTACCATCGGTCTATTCCTTCCACTCTCAATGGACTACGACGTCCCAAGTCGTTTTCCATTGCGCCATGGCCTTACAACACCGTCAACTACGTGTACAGGCCTCTAAGGCTGTTTATATGGCCTTTTGCCGCCTAATAAAGGCCTTACACGTAAATCACGTGGTTCCACGTGCCTGCGCAGGTTACCATCGTCTATTCCTTCCACTCTCAATGGACTACAACGTCCCAAGTCGTTTTCCATTGCGCCATGGCCTTACAACACCGTCAACTACGTGTACAGGCCTCTAAAGGCTGTTATATGGCCTTTTGCCGCCTAATAAAGCCTTACACGTAAATCACGTGGTCCACGTGCCTGCGCAGGTTACCATCGGTCTATTCCTTCACTCTCAATGGACTACGACGTCCCAAGTCGTTTCCATTGCGCCATGGCCTTACAACACCGTCAACTACGTGTACAGGCCTCTAAGGCTGTTTTATGGCCTTTTGCCGCCTAATAAAGGCCTTACACGTAAATCCACGTGGTTCTACGTGCCTGCGCAGGTTACCATCGGTCTATTCCTTCCACTCTCAATGGACTACGACGTCCCAAGTCGTTTTTCCATTGCGCCATGGCCTTACAACACCGCCAACTACGTGTACAGGCCTTCTAAAGGCTGTTATATGGCCTTTTGCCGCCTAATAAAGGCCTTACACGTAAATCACGTGGTTCCACGTGCCTGCGCAGGTTACCATCGTCTATTCCTTCCACTCTCAATGGACTACGGACGTCCCAAGTCGTTTCCATTGCGCCATGGCTTACAACACCGTCAACTACGTGTACAGGGCCTCTAAGGCTGTTATACTGGCCTTTTGCCGCCTAATAAAGGCCCTTACACGTCAAATCACGTGGTTCCACGTGCCTGCGCAGGTTACCATCGGTCTATTCCTTCCACTCTCAATGGACTCACGACGTCCCAAGTCGTTTTCCATTGCGCCATGGCCTTACAACACCGTCAACTACGTGTACAGGCCTCTAAGGGCTGTTATATGGCCTTTTGCCGCCTAATAAAGGCCTTACACGTAAATCACGTGGTTCCACGTGCCTGCGCAGGTTACCATCGGTCTATTCCTTCCACTTCAATGACTACAACGTCCAAGTCGTTTTCCCATTGCGCCATGGCCTACAACACCGTCAACTACGTGTACAGGCCTCTAAGAGCTGTTATATGGCTTTTGCCGCATAATAAAGGGCCTTACACGTAAATCACGTAGTTCCACGTGCCTGCGCAGGTTACCATCGGTCTATTCTTCCACTCTCAATGGGACTACGACATCCAAGTCGTTTCCATTGCGCCATGCCTTACAACACCGTCAACTACGTGTACAGGCCTCTAAGGGCTGTTATAGGGCCTTTTTGCCGCCTAATAAAGGCCTTACACGTAAATCACGTGGTTCCACGTGCCTGCGGCAGGTACCATCGGTCTATTCCTTCCACTCTCAATGGACTACGACGTCCCAATCGTTTTCCATTACGCCATGGCCTTACAACACCGCCAACTACGTTACAGCTCTAAGGCTGTTATAATGGCCTTTTGCGCCTAATAAAGGCCTTACACGTAAATCACGTGGTTCACGTGCCTGCGCAGGTTACCATCGGTCTATTCCTTCCACTCTCAATGGACTACGACGTCCCAAGTCGTTTTCCATTGCGCCATGGCCTTACAACACCGCTCAACTACGTGTACAGGCCTCTAAGGGCTGTTATATGGCTTTTGCCGCCTAATAAAGGCCCTTACACGTAAAATCACGTGTTCCACGTGCCTGCGCAGGTTACCATCGGTCTATTCCTTCCATCTCTCAATGGACTACGACGTTCCAAGTCGTTTTCCATTGCGCCATGGTCTTACACACCGTCAACTACGTGTACAGGCCTCTAAGGGTGTTATATGGGCTTTGCCGCCTCATAAAGGCCTACACGTTAAAATCACGTCGAGTTTCTACGTGCTGCGCATTACATCGGTCTATTCCTTCCATTCTCAATGGACTAACGGGACGTCCAGTTTTTCCCATTGCGCCCATTTGTCTTACAACACGTCAAACTACGTGTACAGTCTTCTAGAGGTGTTATATGGCCTTTTGCGCTAATAAAGGCTTACACGTAATCACGTGGTTCACGTGCCTGCGCAGGTTACCATCGGTCTATTCTTCCACCCAATGGACTACGACGTTCCAAGTCGTTTTCATTGTCATGGCCTTACAACACCGTCAACTGCGTGTACAGGCCTCTAAGGCTGTTATATGGCCTTTTGCCGCCTAATAAAGGCCTTACACGTAAATCACGTGTTCCACGTGCCTGCGCAGGTTACCATCGGTCTATTCCTTCCACTCTCAATGGACTACGACGTCCCAAGTCGTTTTCCATTGCGCCATGGCCTTACAACACCGTCAACTCGTGTAACGGCCTCTAAGGCTGTTATATTGGCCTTTTGCCGCCTAATAAAGGCCTTACACGTAAATCACGTGGTTCTACGTGCCTGCGCAGTACCATCGGTCTATTCCTTCACTCTCAATGGACTACACGTCCAAGTGTTTTCCATTGGCCATGGCCTTACAACACCGTAAAACTACGTGTCCAGCCTCTAAGGGTGTTATATGGCCTTTTTGCGCCTAATAAAGGCCTTACACGTAATCACGTGGTTACTACGTGCCTGCGCAGGTTACCATCGGTCTATTCCTTCCACTCTCAATGGACACGACGTCCAAGTTGTTTCCATTGCGCCATGGCCTTACAACACCGTCAAACTACGTGTACAGGCTCTAAGGGTGTTTATATGGCCTTTTGCCGCCTAATAAAGGCCTTACACGTAAATCACGTGGTTCTACGTGCCTCGCAGGTTACCATCGGTCTACTTCCTCCTCTCATGGACTAACGACGTCCAAGTCTGTTCCATTGCGCCATGGCCTTACAACACCGTCAACTACGTGTAAGGCCTCTAAGTGCTGTTTTATGGCTTTTGCGCC
>JASGCC010000514.1:0-73650 GCA_030067915.1 Hydractinia echinata | reverse complement strand
AGTGCGAAAGGAATAGACGATGGTAAACCTGCGCAGGCCGTGAACACCGTGATTTACGTGTAAGGCCTTATTAGGCGGCAAAAGCCATATAACACCTTAGAGGCCTGTACACGTAGTTGACGGTGTTGTAAGCCATGGCGCAATGGAAAACACTGGGAATCGTTGATCCATTGAGAGTGGAAGAAAGACGATGGTAACCTGCGGACACGTGAACCACTTGATTTACGTGTAAAGCCTTTATTAGCGGCAAAAGGCCATATAACAGCCTTAGAGGCCTGTACACTAGTTTGACGGTGTTGTAAGGCCATGGCGCAATGGAAAAGACTTGGACGTGTAGTCCATTGAGAGTGGAAGGAATAGACCGTGGTAACCTGCGCAGGGCGTGAACCACGTGATTTAGTGTAAGGCCTTATTAGCGGCAAAAGGCCATATAACACCTTTAGAGGCCTGACACGTAGTTGACGGTGTTGTAAGGCCATGGCGCAATGGAAAACGACTTTGGACGTTGTAGTCCATTGAGAGGGAAGGAATAGACCATGGTAACCTGCCGAGGCACGTGGAACCACGTGATTTACGTGTAAGGCCTTTATTAGGCGCAAAAGGCCATATAACAGCCTTTAGAGGCCTGTACACGTAGTTGGGTGTTGTAAGGCCATGGCGCAATGGAAAACGACTTGGCGTGAGTCCATTGAGAGTGGAAGGAATAGACCGATGGTAACCTGGCAGGCACGTGAACCACGTGATTTACGTGTAAGGCCTTTATTTAGGCGGCAAAAGGCCATATAACAGCCTTTAGAGGCCTGTACACGTAGTTGACGGTGTTGTAAGGCCATGGCGCAATGGAAAACAACTTGGAACGTTGTATTCCATTGAGAGTGGAAGGATAGACGATGTAACCTGCGCAGGCAGTGGAACCACGTGATTTACGTGTAAGGCCTTATTAGGCGGCAAAAGGCCATATAACAGCCTTAGAGGCCTTACACGTAGTTGACGGTGTTGTAAGGCCATGGCGCAATGGAAACACTTGGACGTTGTAGTCCATGAGAGGGGAAGGAATAGACCGAATGGTAACCTGCGCAGGCACGTGAACCACGTGATTTACGTGTAAGGCCTTTATTAGGCGGCAAAAGGCCATATAACAGCCCTTAGAGGCTGTGACACGTAGTTGGCGGTGTGTAAGGCCATGGCGCAATGAAAACGCTGGACGTCGTAGCCATTGAGAGTGGAGAAGAGACCGACTGGTAACCTGCGCAGGCAGCGTAGAACCACGTGATTTAAGTGTAAGGCCTTTATTAGGGCACAAAGGCCATATAACAGCCCTTAGAGGCCCTGGTACACGTAGTTGGCGGTGTTGTAAAGGCCGATGGCGCAATGGGAAAAACGAACTTCTGACGTTGTAGTCCATCGAGAGATGGGAAGGAATAGACCAATGGTAACCTGCGGCAGGCACGTGGAACCACGTGATTTTACAGTGTAAGCGCCTTTATTATGCGGCAAAAGGCCATATAACAGCCTTTAGAGGCCTGTACACGTAGTTGGCGGTGTGTACGACCATGGCGCAATGGAAAACGACTTGTAACGTTGTAGTCCATTGAGAGTGGAAGGAATAGACTGGTAACCTGCGCAGGGGCGTGAACCACGTGATTTAGTGTAAGGCCTTATTAGGCGGCAAAAGCCATATAACACCTTAGAGGCCTGACACGTAGTTGACGGTGTTGTAAGGCCATGGCGCAATGGAAAACGACTTGGACGTTGTAGTCCATTGAGAGTGGAAGGAATAGACCAATGGTAACTGCGCAGGCACGTGGAACCACGTGATTTACGTGTAAGGCCTTTATTAGGCGCAAAAGGCCATATAACAGCCCTTAGAGGCCTGTACACGTAGTTGGCGGTGTTGTAAGCCATGGCGCAATGGAAAACGACTTGGCGGCGTTGAGTCCATTGAGAGTGGAAGGATAGACCGATGGGAACCTGCGCAGGCACGTGAACCACGTGATTTACTGTAAGGCTTTATTAGGCGGCAAAAGCCATATAACAGCCTTTAGAGGCCTGTACACGTAGTTGACGGTGTTGTAAGGCCATGGGCAATGGAAAACAGCTTGGAACTTGTATCCATTGAGAGTGGAAGATAGACAGATGGTAACCTGCCAGGCACGTGAACCACGTGATTTACGTGTAAGGCCTTATTAGTGCGGCAAAAGGCTATATAACAGCCTTAGAGGCCTAGTACACGTAGTTGACGGTGTTGGTAAGGCCATGGCGCAATGGAAAACGACTTGGCACATCGTAGTCCATTGAGAGTGGAAGACTAGACCGATGATAACCTGTGCAGGCACGTGGAACCACGTGATTTACATGTAAGGCCTTTATTATGCGGCAAAAGGCCATGTAACAGCCTTTAGAGGCCTGTACACGTAGTTGCGGGGTTGTAAGGCCATGACGCAATGGAAAACGACTTGGGACGTTGTAGTCTATTGAGACTGGAAGCGCTAGACGTATGGTAACCTGCGCATGCATGTGGAAGCACGTGATTTACATGTAACGCTTTCATTATGCGACAAAAGGCCATATAACATACATTAGAGGCCTGCACACATAGTTGACGGTGTTATAAGGCCATGGCACAATGAAAAACGACTTGGAATGTCGTAGTACATTGAGAGTGGAACGATTACACCAATGGTAACCTGCGCACGCACTTGAAACAACGTGATTTACGTATAAGGCTTTTATTAGGCGGCAAAAGGCCATATAAAAGCCTTTAGAGACCTGTACGCGTAGTTGACGTTGACGGTGTTATAAGGCTATGGCGCAATGAAAAACGACTTGGAACGTCGTAGTCCATTGAGACTGGATGCGCTAGACAGATGGTAACTTGATGGTAACCGACTTGGGCCGTCGAAGTCTATTGTGACTGGATGCGCTAGACAGATGGTAACCTGCGCAGTCACGTGGAACCACGTGATTTACGTGCAAAGCCTTTATTAGGCCGCAAAGGGTCATACTACAGCGTTTAGAGGCGACGACTTGGGCCGTCGAAGTCTATTGTGACTGGAAACCCTTGACCGATGGTAAACAGCGCAGGCACGTGGAACCACGTGATTTACGTGCAAAGACTTTATTGGCCGGCAAAAGGCCATATAACAGCCGCTAGGCGCCTGTAGGCTAAGTTGACGGTGTTATAACGCCATGACGATAAAGAAAATGACTTGGCACGTCGTAGTCCATTGTGAGTGGAAGGACTACACCGATGGCAACCTGCGCAGGCACGAGGATCCACACGAATTACGCGTAAGGCCTTTATTAGGCGCAAAAACGCCATATAACAGCCTTTAGAAGCCTGTACGCGTGGTTGACGGTGTTATAATGCCATGACGCAATGGAAAACGACTTGGGACGTTGTAGTCTATTGAGACTGGAAGCGCTAGACGTATGGTAACCTGCGCATGCACGTGGAACCACGTGATTTATATGTAAGGCCTTTATTATGTGACAAAAGGCCATATAACATACATTAGAGGCCTGCACACATAGTTGACGGTGTTATAAGGCCATGGCGCAATGAAAAACAACTTGGGACGTCGTAGTCCATTGAGAGTGGAAGGACCAGACCAATGGTAACATGGGCACGCCCTTGAAACCACGTGATTGACGTATAAGGCCTTTATTAGGCGGCAAGAGGCCATATAACAGCCTTTAGAGGCCTGTACAAGTAGTTGACGGTGTTGCAAAGCCATGGCGCAACGGAAAACGTCTTAGGACGTCGTAGTCCATTGAGAGTGGAAGGACTAGACAGATGGTAACCTGCGGAGGCACGTGGAACCACGTAATTTACGTGTAAGGCCTTTAATATGCGGCAAAAGGCCATATAACAGCCTTTAGAGGCCTGTACACGTAGTTGACGGTGTTGTAAGGCCATGGCGCAATGGAAAACGACTTGGAACGTTGTAGTCCATTGAGACTGGAAGGAATAGACCATTGGTAACCTGCGCAGGCACGTGGAACCACGTGATTTACGTGTAAGGCCTTTATGACGCGGCAAAAGGACATATAACAGCCCTTAGAGGCCTGTACACGTAGTTGACGGTGTTGTAAGGCCATGGCGCAATGGAAAACGACTTGTAATGTCGTAGTCCATTGAGAGTGGAAGGAATAGACCGATGGTAACCTGCGGAGGCACGTGGAACCACGTGATTTACGTGTAAGGCCTTTAATATGCGGCAAAAGGCCATATAACAGCCTTTAGAGGCCTGTACACGTAGTTGACGGTGTTGTAAGGCCCTGGCGCAATGGAAAACGACTTGGAACGTTGTATTCTATTGGGAGTGCAAGGAATAGACCGATGGTAACCTGCGGAGGCAGGTGGAACCACGTGATTTACGTTTAAGGCCTTTATTATGAGTCAAAACGACATATAACAGCCTTTAGAGGCCTGTACACGAAGTTGACGGTGTTGTAAGACCATGGCGCAATGGAAAACAACTTGGAACGTTGTATTCCAGTGAGAGTGGAAGGAATAGACCGATGGTAACCTGCGCAGGCATGTGGAACCACGTGATTTACGTGTAAGGCCTTTATTAGGCGGCAAAAGGCCATATAACATCCCTTAGAGGCCTGTACACGTAGTTGACGTTGTTGTAAGGCCATGGCGCAATGGAAAACGACTTGGGACGTCGTAGTCCAGTGAGAGTGGAAGGAATAGACCGATGGTAACCTGCGCAGGCGCGTAGAACCACGTGATTTACGTGTAAGGCCTTCAATAGGCGGCAAAAGGCAATATAACATCCCTTAGCGGCCTGGACACGTAGTTGACGGTGTTGTAAGGCCATGGCGCAATGGAAAACGACTTGGGACGTCGTAGTCCATTGAGAGTGGAAGGAATAGACCGATGGTAACCTGCGCAGGCACGTGGAACCACGTCATTTACGTTTAAGGCCTTTATTATGCGACAAAAGGACATATAACAGCCTTTAGAGGCCTGTACACGTAGTTGACGGTGTTGTAAGACCATGGCGCAATGAAAAACAACTGGAAACGTTGTAGTCCATTAAGAGTGGAAGGAATAGACCGATGGTAACCTGCGCAGGCACGTAGAACCACGTGATTTACATGTAAGGCCTTTATTAGGCGGCAAAAGGCCATATAACATCCCTTAGAGGCCTGTACACGTAGTTGACGGTGTTGTAAGGCCATGGCGCAATGTAAAACGACTTGTGACGTTGTAGTCCATTGAGAGTGGCGGGAATAGACCAATGGTAACTTGCGCAGGGACGTGGAACCACGGGATTTACATGTAAGGCCTTTATTAGGCGGCAAAAGGCCATATAACAGCCCTTAGAGGCCTGTACACGTAGTTGACGGTGTTGTATGGCCATGGCGCAATGGAAAACGACTTGTGACGTTGTAGTCCATTGAGAGTGGAAGGAATAGACCAATGGTAACTTGCGCAAGCACGTGGAACCACGGGATTTACGTGTAAGGCTTTTATTAGGCGGCAAAAGGCCATATAACAGCCCTTAGAGGCCTGTACACGTAGTTGACGGTGTTGTAAGACCATGGCGCAATGGAAAACAACTTGGAACGTTGTAGTCCATTGAGAGTGGAAGGAATAGACCGATGGTAACCTGCGCAGGCACGTGGAACCACGTGATTTACATGTAAGGCTTTTATTATGCGGCAAAAGGCCATATAACAGCCTTTAGAGGCCTGTACACGTAGTTGGCGGTGTTGTAAGGCCATGGCGCAATGGAAAACGACTTGGCACGTCGTAGTCCATAGAATTCGAGAAAATATGTGCAAAATGAGTTGAGCATATTTTTTGAAATAGCACTCGTAATTTAACTTCGCCTGCTTAAAGAAGGTTATCTAGTATAAGTAAAGGGTCGTGGTTTGATGATGTTGGTAAAAATACACCTTTGTTGAAATCATCAGCAAGTCGGAATAAAATCTTTGAATGGGGAGAAAATGATTGCAGTGATGAAAGTTCATTTTCTGATACGGACGATGACTTCGATGATGACGGAGATATAACGGTGATATAACGGAAAGTAGTTCTTGGATAGTGAACATAAAACTTATTCTTCTCAATTATTTTTTTCTTTTGTGCTACTCTTGTCTTGGGCATTTTTTAATTGCGCTATGTTTATAAAGCTGTGTCTTGTAACCCTGACTTCTGTCTAATAATAATTTTGAACGTGTGCACGCATATTCAGCATAAAGAAAGAGTTCGCACTTCTATCATCTTTCTGCATACTCAGTTCACACATTTTCATAACACCCATGGAAATCTTTAAAAACAAATATCTCGTTAGTAAATTTTCGCATACTTGCCTTTACGTTTGTGGTCTCTTTTTCCGAAAGCTTCCTATTGGCTCACTGAAATTTTCGGTAATGGAAAGCTGAATAAATTATGCACAAAAGGTTCCCGGATTTTTTTGTATAAATTACTTATAAGCGAATTATGACGACAGAAAGAAAAAAGTATGCAGTTTTTTGAATAATTATATATAATTACAAATAATTTCATAACGACGTTATTAGAAAAAAAAATCCGGGAACCTTTTTGAATTTAATTTATGCTGAATGTAATAGTGCAAAAACGAGAAGCCTGCGACCACGCTTTCGGAAAAAGAAGCCATTTTAAAAAGTACGGTAAAAAAAAAATGGTGTGTGTTTATTTAATTATATTTTCTTTTTGGAAAATCAACGTCTCACGAAAATAACACCATCAAATCAGTCTCTCATCAAGCATTCAGAAACAAAAAAAAATAAGATAAAATATAAAAGTATTGATAAATTATAAGGGTTTTTCTAACACTACTCATCAAGTGAGTTTTTTCCTTTACAGTAACCTTAAGATTCGTTTCGTTTTTTATCTAGTTGTGTTTATTTTACCTGACGTTATAGTTGTGTTGAAAGAGCTTTGAACTAAAATGTAAAATTACACTTTGTCTCGGTCGGTGTAGAAATGACCGGTGTAACGAGGGTCGTTAATCTTTGTTAAATTATATTTTCTTTCGTTGATCTCTTGACGACTATAGCAATTAAATACAACAATGGGACACACGCAGTTCACATGAGCTAATTAAATTTCATGAACAAGACATGAACTCTATTGTTTTCAACATGCAAAAATAGCTCATGTATTTAACAATAGGTTAACAATAACAACGAAAGTTCTGACGCTACCGAAAGCTCATGCGATGGCATGTGATTGGCATTTTCTTCGAACTTTTCTTCGCGGGAGTTGAATTCTGGGGATGACCTAAAACTCCTAAAACATCCTAGCACAAGTAAAGAAAACAATGGTTGGTATTTTCTAAACTAATAGTTTCATGCCGCCACACGGACGACAATCTTCAGTAGTAATAAAACCTAACCGTAAAAGTTGCAATACAATGGTATCAAAAATTACAATACAATGGTATCAAAAATGGACGTAAAAAAGATGTAAAAATGACGTCAGTCGCGTGAGTCGTACGTAGCCAGATAAAATTTGTTCATGTGTCTGCATTTCGCCACAATTTCAGTTCTTTTATTGAGCAGATTGTTATCATGGTAGATTGCAATTTGGTATTTTTCCTCCTGGCAGAGCTGACATGAAACACTTTCCGGGGAAAATGATCTGGATGTCTTTAAGATTTTCCAACTAATATTGGGGTTTCCATTCTGCTTCTTGATTCTCCAAAACTCCATAGACAAGGTCGTGCTGCTTTCGTATTTTTGATGTGCAAATGAAGTCTTGTGAGTCGCGTAGCGTTTTTTGAATGCTGTTTGACAGAGACCAATATACTTTTTTTCGCCGTAGTTGGGAGGTCGGATGTTATCGTTGCCTCATACACGATATTGGAAGCAAGACAGTTTTGGTTCATTGGGCATAGATCTTTCCTCATGCAGTTGCAAGTTCGTTGATTGGTGGGAGGTGTTGGGGGGTTGATTATTTTGTTGTTGTGTGAGTTGATAATGGTGTTCATACTCGGCATGCAGCTGTAGCTCAGCTTGATGTTGTTTTTGTTGAATATTTTGTTGAATTTATGTTTTATTGGGAAATGTTTTTGGATGAGGTGGAAGAAGAATTTGCCAATATTGGTTTTCAGGTTTTTGTGGTATGGTGGGTTGAACCAGATGATCTTACGTTTTCTGTTTCTGTTGTATGTGGCTTGTTGCTGCTGGTGTGGTTGGAACTTCAGTTGGTGGGTGTACCCAGATCTTTTAAGGGCTTCCTCGTAAAATGCTGCTGATTCTTGGAACACTTCCTCGTTGCATGACGTGTTTGACAGTCTTGTTTCGATCGAGATGGGGATTTGTTTGATAATGTTTGGTGGGTGATTGGACTGTTTATGGACGTAGTTGATGATGTTATCAGGTTTGTGGTATGGTCGGTAGGTTCCGTTTGCAAGGTTGAGCGTCAGGTCGAGGTAGTTAACGATTTTCATGTTGCACTGGATGACAATCTCGAGGCCGTTTTCTTTAAAGATTTTTTGGAAATCTTTTTTGATCTTTTCTGCTTGTGGGCCGCTCAAGTTCTTAAAAGCAGCGAGTCCATCGTCTCGATAAAGTCCAATGGATCTCTTGTCGTACCGGTTCGTGATGATAGATAGGATGTAACAGCCTACCAACTCGCACACTTCAGCTCCGTCATATGCTCCCATTGTAACATCAAAAAGCTTCTCACCTTTTTTCATCCAGCTTTCGCGGTTGTTGAAGAGAAGTGACTTTCGGGAATGGTAGATTATCTCCTTTTCCTTGTCGTTGATATTTGTTAAAGTATCCGCAAATCGAAGCGAATCTTTCAGAATAGTTTCTGTTATGGAAGGATAAAAGTCCTTGACATCAAACAGCATGAACTTGTTAAGATGTTTGTCTTGAATTCCAGTGAACCACTCGATCACATCTCTGCTGCTGTTCCATTGATTGATCTGAAGACTGTTGCGGATATTTTTGTTGATCTTTTGGAGGATGACTTTGCTTATTCTACCCAGTTCGTTTTTAGCAGGGTTGATAAGGCGGGTGGTGGGGTTGTTGTTGAAATTCTCCTTGTGATCTTTCAATGTTACGAAGCAGTTGTTTTGGCCGTTTATGTTCATACGGGAGAGAACGGGTTGATCTTTCAGTATTTCCTTTCCTTTCTGGTTGATGACATTCTCGATTTTTCCTTTTGACTTTTTGTATGTCGATGTGATGGAATTCCTTAGTATGCCATCGTATTCAGTTTTGGAAAGTTTGTAGATGTTGTTTGTTTTGTCTGCCCGTACGTACACTTTGTCCGACTGGTTGATGGTTTTGATGTCTTCTTTCAGCTTGGTTTGGAATGCGTCGTCGTTTTTGTTGAACTTGAGGTGTCTGATAATATCAATGAATTCTTTTTCGAATTCGATCATCTCCTTGACCTGCGATGGCGTGTGTTTTGTTTTGAAACCATATGTTTCTGGGAATTGTCTTGTCGTTTTCGTCATTTTCGAAGAAGATAGCTTTCCACCTCATGCGTTTGATGACAGCTTCAATCTTTTCGATGAGTTTCAATTTGTATCTGCGTTCCGAAGCGATCGGGATATTCTTTGTAGAGTAATGAAGGTTTGTTTTCTCCATGTGAAGAGTTGAAGTAAAGTGCTTGACAATATCTGGAGCGTTTATATGCGTTGAAGGTTATTCTTCTTTCTTCATAAAGTGCTCAATGTTGTTTCAACAGAGCGAATACACAAGTAAAGAAAACAATGGTTTGTATTTTCTAAACTAATAGTTTCATGCCGCCACACGGACGACAATCTTCAGTAGTAATAAAACCTAACCGTAAAAGTTGCAATACAATGGTATCAAAAATTACAATACAATGGTATCAAAAATGGACGTAAAAAAGATGTAAAATGACGTCAGTCGCGTGAGTCGTACGTAGCCAGATAAAATATAAAACATCCTAGCTATATTTTTTCATTGTTCTTCTGCCTAAGTAGATTTTTCAACAGGCTTATCAATTAGTTTAATATAATACAGTCAGTGAAAACCACTAAACAGGGGGCTGTTCTGCCCGGATAATAAACGCTGCCCTGATTAAGTACGGCAGCTTGCCCCGGTAAGAACAGGGCAGAAAATACATAATCAGGGCAACATAATCAGGACAGGCCGGCTTATTACTCAAAAAAATATTATTTGGCACTTATAAAAGGAACATAATCAGGGCAGGCCAGTTTATATACGACAGTCTAATATTATTTCTCACTTATTATAGAAACGAACATAATCGGGGCAGGCCGACTTATGTATGACAGTCAAATATTATTCGAGACTTAGAACAAATATAATCGGGGCTGACCGCTTTTATATCATTCGTCATCACTTCTGACAAGCAAATAGCCCTGGTGGCAAAGTTGTTGTTGTTCTCAAATGAAACAAAATTTTGTGGCAAATACTAAATTTGGATTCGCAAGTTTAATAACTTTTCACCAAACTTAATTCCTGCAAAAAGAATAATTTAGGTTCCGTGAAATTTAGTTACTTCAAAGTATATTATCATCATCATCATCATCATCTCTCGGCATAAACGTCCGTTTTCCATGCTAGCATGGGTTGACGGGATATTAATGACCCTCTTCCAATCTGATCTAGACTGTGTTAGATCTAAACTCAACTTCCTCTGTAATCAAGTCTGTCCTTATAAACTCCTGCCAAATCTTTCTCGGTCTGCTCGTGGGCTTTTCCCCAGGAACTATCAAGTCTCTACACTTTCTTACCCAATTATCCTCCTCCATTCTTTCCAAGTGCCCCAGCCAATTCAATCTTCTTATTATCTGGATAACATCTTTAATTTCTACGGATACTTAACCTGCTTCTTAGCTCATCTGAACTCTTTCTGTCTCTCAGACTGGCGTTACACATCCACCTAACCATTCTCATATCATTCCTTTCTAAACAGTCAAGATCTTCCCGCTTCACTGCCATGTCTCGATACCATACAAACATAACACTTCTTACACAGGCCTCATATAACCTACCTTTTTACTCAATTGACAAGACTCTGCTAGTCAACAAAGGAAGTACTCTCTGAACTTTTTCCAAGCAGAACCTACAGTAGCCGCCTGCGTGTAACTTTACATGTACGCGATAGTTATCACCTTCGCATGAGCTGTTCGGTAGCGTCAGAACTTTCGTTGTTATTGTTAACCTATGTTAAATACATGAGCTATTTTTGCATGTTGAAAAACCAATAGAGTTCATGTCTTGTTCGCGAAATTTAATTAGCTCATGTGAACTGCGTGTGCCCATTGTTGTATTTAATTGCTATAGTCGTCAAGAGATCAACGAAATAAATAAAATTTAACAAAGATTTATTATCTATGTTTTTACTCACGAACGGCCATGTTAAAACCATTTGTTTATAAATGTTTATGTTTTCGCTGAGGCTCGTGTTTACGAACGCGTGCGTGCAATTTAATTTTTTTTCACAAAGCTAAATGTTCGTACGTAACTCTTAAAAAAAATAAGAACGAAAAGCGGCGATAGAAATGCTTTTTTAGAACGCATTTTAAAAGTTTAAGAACAAAAAGCGGCGATAGAAATGCTTTTTTAGATCACATTTTAAAAGTTTAAGAAACGAAGAACGGCGATAGAAAAACTTTTTTAGATCGCATTTTAAAAGTTTAAGAACGAAAAAGCGGCGATAGAAACGCTTTTTAGATCGCGTTTTAAAAATTTAAGAACGAAGAACGGCGATAGAAAAGCTTCGTTAGATCGCATTTTAAAAATTTAAGAACGAAAAGCGGCGATAGAAATGCTTTTTTAGAACGCATTTTAAAAGTTTAAGAACGGAAGAACGGCGATAGAAAAACTTTTTTAGATCGCATTTTAAAAGTTTAAGAACGAAAAGCGGCGATAGAAACGCTTTTTTAGATCGCGTTTTAAAAATTTAAGAACGAAGAACGGCGATAGGAAAAGCTTTTTTAGATCGCATGAGGTGGAAGCTATCTTCTTCGAAAATGACGAAAAACGACAAGACAATTCCAGAAACATATGGTTTCAAAACAAAACACACGCCATCGCAGGTCAAGGAGATGATCGAATTCGAAAAAGAATTCATTGATATTATCAGACACCTCAAGTTCAACAAAACGACGACGCATTCCAAACCAAGCTGAAAGAAGACATCAAAACCATCAACCAGTCGGACAAAGTGTACGTACGGGCAGACAAAACAACAACATCTACAAACTTTCCAAAACTGAATACGATGCATACTAAGGAATTCCATCACATCGACATACAAAAAGTCAAAAGGAAAAATCGAGAATGTCATCAACCAGAAAGGAAAGGAAATACTGAAAGATCAACCCGTTCTCTCCCGTATGAACATAACGCGCCAAAACAACTGCTTCGTAACATTGAAAGATCACAAGGAGAATTTCAACAACAACCCCACCACCCGCCTTATCAACCCTGCTAAAAACGAACTGGGTAGAATAAGCAAAAGTCATCCTCCAAAAGATCAACAAAAATATCCGCAACAGTCTTCAGATCAATCAATGGAACAGCAGCAGAGATGTGATCGAGTGGTTCACTGGAATTCAAGACAAACATCTAACAAGTTCATGCTGTTTGATGTCAAGGACTTTTATCCTTCCATAACAGAAACTATTCTGAAAGATTCGCTTCGATTTGCGGATACTTTAACAATATCAACGACAAGGAAAAGGAGATAATCTACCATTCCCGAAAGTCACTTCTCTTCAACAACCGCGAAAGCTGGATGAAAAAAGGTGAGAAGCTTTTTGATGTTACAATGGGAGCATATGACGGAGCTGAAGTGTGCGAGTTGGTAGGCTGTTACATCCTATCTATCATCACGAACCGGTACGACAAGAGATCCATTGGACTTTATCGAGACGATGGACTCGCTGCTTTTAAGAACTTGAGCGGCCCACAAGCAGAAAAGATCAAAAAAGATTTCCAAAAAATCTTTAAAGAAAACGGCCTCGAGATTGTCATCCAGTGCAACATGAAAATCGTTAACTACCTCGACCTGACGCTCAACCTTGCAAACGGAACCTACCGACCATACCACAAACCTGATAACATCATCAACTACGTCCATAAACAGTCCAATCACCACCAAACATTATCAAACAAATCCCCATCTCGATCGAAACAAGACTGTCAAACACGTCATGCAACGAGGAAGTGTTCCAAGAATCAGCAGCATTTTACGAGGAAGCCCTTAAAAGATCTGGGTACACCCACCAACTGAAGTTCCAACCACACCAGCAGCAACAAGCCACATACAACAGAAACAGAAAACGTAAGATCATCTGGTTCAACCCACCATACCACAAAAACCTGAAAACCAATATGGCAAATTCTTCTTCCACCTCATCCAAAAACATTTCCCAATAAAACATAAATTCAACAAAATATTCAACAAAAACAACATCAAGCTGAGCTACAGCTGCATGCCGAGTATGAACACCATTATCAACTCACACAACAACAAAATAATCAACCCCCCAACACCTCCCACCAATCAACGAACTTGCAACTGCATGAGGAAAGATCTATGCCCAATGAACCAAAACTGTCTTGCTTCCAATATCGTGTATGAGGCAACGATAACATCCGACCTCCCCAACTACGGCGAAAAAAAGTATATTGGTCTCTGTCAAACAGCATTCAAAAAACGCTACGCGACTCACAAGACTTCATTTGCACATCAAAAATACGAAGCAGCACGACCTTGTCTATGGAGTTTTGGAGAATCAAGAAGCAGAATGGAAACCCCAATATTAGTTGGAAAATCTTAAAGACATCCAGATCATTTCCCCGGAAAGTGTTTCATGTCAGCTCTGGCCAGGAGGAAAAATACCAAATTGCAATCTACCATGATAACAATCTGCTCAATAAAAGAACTGAAATTGTGGCGAAATGCAGACACATGAACAAATTTTATCTGGCTACGTACGACTCACGCGACTGACGTCATTTTTACATCTTTTTTACGTCCATTTTTGATACCATTGTATTGTAATTTTTGATACCATTGTATTGCAACTTTTACGGTTAGGTTTTATTACTACTGAAGATTGTCGTCCGTGTGGCGGCATGAAACTATTAGTTTAGAAAATACAAACCATTGTTTTCTTTACTTGTGCTAGGATGTTTTAGGAGTTTTAGGTCATCCCCAGAATTCAACTCCCGCGAAGAAAAGTTCGAAGAAAATGCCAATCACAACCTGCCTGGCCAGCCATTATATCAGCGTTTATAATCCGGTCACCACGACATAATCAGGGCAAGGAAAACATAATCGGGTCATGCGTACATAATCGAACCGTCCTGTTCAGACCGTTTTCGCAATCTGGGTAGAACAGGGTTCTCACCCAACTTAGAACACGGTCTATGGACGGGACGGACCATTACGGCCTCTATATGTGCGGGAAGGTATCCGGAGAATTACCCCCCTGGAGAATTGCCCCCCGCAAAAAAAAAAAAAATTGACAATTTTTTGTACACGCCCTAACAGCTGTTTAAGTGACGATATTGCCTATTTATGCAAATAGGAGATGTGTGAAAACAGTTGCAACATTTTCTGAAACGAAAGGAACGGTTGCGCAACACACACTGAAGAAGAATTGCCGAGAACAAACAATAGCGTTGAGGGATGGCACCGAAGCTTCCAGGGACATTTAACATCTTGTCACCCGAATTCTGGAAATTCTTGGGTGTATTAAAAAAGGAGGAGGCTATTATTGTTCGTGTTTCGATACTTCAACATCTTGGAGGACATCCTGCTCCACCTCGACGAAGACGATATCTTGACAATAACGCCAGTATTTTGCATATCGTGTAGATGACTACCCCAATCGTCGTATCATGGAATACCTACGCAGTATTGCTCATAACTTGGCTTTATAATACTTTGTGCATTGTATTTAGTTTAGCATTTATGCTAATTTTTAAATACGTTTGTTACACTTTTACTTTGTATCGTTTTTAAGCGAATTTGTCTCTTTTATTGCTATAAAAAATGTGTTATTTCGTTTGAATAATGATTGTCCTATTCTTCTTAGATTTATCATTTGTAGCATTGTGAAAAACTGTGCTTTAAAAAGAAAATACATATATATATCTTTTTAGAAAAAAGTACACTTTTTTTTATTAAAATATTTTATTATAGCAGCAAAAGGCTAAAAAATATAAGAACAAAATAAGAACAATGCCAGGCTGAACACGTAACAAAAATTATTTTCCTGATTCTTTTAAAAAAATACAAGTCATTTTATTGGGGGGCAATCTTCCAGGGGGCAATTCTCCGGGGGGTAATTCTCCGGGGGGCAATCTTCCAGGGGGCAATTTACTGGGTGGCAATTCACCGGGGGTAACTCTCCGGGGGCAATTCACCTACAATCACCCACATAATATATTGAGACTTTTCGATTTTTGACAAAAAAAAATTCACAAACTCGCACCACAAGTCTTCTCAAACTCGACGTACTGCCTCCAGGCTCACGGAACTTCAGCTTTAGCTTCGACTTAAGGTCTTAGGAAATTCTGAATTCAACTAGTGAAACCGAAAAGTTCACTAGAACGAAGCCTTACAGTGCTGCTATAGGCTAATTATAGCTTTTTACATGTTTAAACCGTCTCAGTTGGAACAATGGACATTTGCGTCAACGGCCATTTCTGTTTTTTTGATAGAATTTCTAGTTTGTCTCAAAGATTATGTGCATGGTTGTAGTACCGTGCGGGAAAATTATCTTATATAGACCACTTTCCGCGTGACGTATTGTTTTGATTTCATTTTGAGAACAATGCCGCGCGCACTTTTGTGTATGTAAAAAAGCAGGACTCGAACAGGGTAATACGGTTATTAATGAAGATTGAAGATTTTTTTGGGTAGCATAAGATTCAAGAGGAACTGGGATTAAATTTTAACAATATTCTTCTAATTCTTCTTAAAAAATTTCACTAATTTTGAGCGAATATTTCTTTTTTGGATGGTTTTCTTTGATTATTTTTGTCTGTTGCTTATATTTTCTGCATACAGAAATGCTTGCGCATGTGCAAAAAACCGCAAACTTTTTAACTTTTGTAAACATTGACAAGTCATCTATACTAGTCGATAAGGCCCGTGGAGAAATCCACTTAGGCCAGAAGGACAATGGAAAAATAGGTTGTTTTAGATTTTTAGCTGACGTCAGCTGTGCAGATGCAAAACATTTTTTGGCAAAAATTTAGTTTATTCGTTGTATGTAATGTGTAGAGGTTAAAAGGCTGATCAAAATAATGTACATGATCATATGTTTTCGACGAATGCCTAAGGAGATATAAGGTTTTAAAAAATTTGCTGACCCGCCAAAACACACAGAAATTTTTTTTTAGAAATTTGTATACCTGTTGCCTCCATCGATATAGATTTTGAAACGCTGATCAAGAAAATGTATATGATCATGTATCTTTGACAAACGGTTGCAGAGATATTGGGGTTTAAAGGTTTCTTGATGACGTCATCAACCCGTTCATTCCGAAACGGATTCGGGGAGCCAGAGTTGGGAAACTTACCCAAATTTGTCCCAGGTGGTCCCTAGTTACCCAAGCGGTGAAAAATAACTGACGTCACCACCTCGTTTCCATATCGGTCTAGTCCTTCCAGTCCCAATGGACTGCGACGTCCGCAGTCGTTTTTCCCTCAACGCCAGGCCTTTACAACACCGCCAGCAGCGTGACTACTAGTATGGATGGGTTCAGTACAGGAATTTGAGTTTTAAGCGCAAAACCCTCGCTTGCGAGTACCCCCCCCTCAAAAACCGTGTGACGTCACAGATATATCATATATCAAATAACTAAAAAACGCTGACCTTGTTCACTCATGCATACCATCATGCTGAGCTTCGCGATCAACTTGAGTAGAAAGGGAAAGCGTCCCTACTCAAAGTTCTGTCCACTTCAGAAAAGATCCGAAAGTCCAAAATCTGTATATAATAAAGAGACATGAGTTGGTTCAAAAATTCAATGAGCAAAATATATAGTGCTGTATCAGCGCCTAGCAGCAACTCGCGACGCTCTTGCCGATCGAGTGAAGAACGTGCGAGATACTGTTACTCTTTATTACAACAGGGCAAAGGAACAAATTTCGAGAGGGACGACGCTTCACGATGAGGTCGAACAAGAAGCACAAGAGAACTACTACGACACGGAGGATATACAAGACGAATATCAAGGGATCGAAGACCTCAAACACATGTTCCCAAGAGAAAAGAAGAAGGCCACGGATCCAAAAGGGCTCGAAGACATTCAGCACATATTCGATGAAAATGATATACAGATGCTGGAGGATGGGAATCGTGTCAAGACATGGCGGCTCAACAAAAACCTCAACCAACTGCTCACCGCGTGCTATCATGGATAAAATCACCCCTTATATAGACATGCGAGTGAAGGTTGTGTACTGCGACATCTACGAGGGTGGAGGTGGTGTAATTCCCTACGGAAAGCCTAAATACACCAAAGGATCACTCTCAAGCGTGTCCGAAATTGAAGCCTTTATAGAGAAATGCGAAACGAAGCGTCTGGATCTGGAGGATGCTGAGTTTTGGAGCAAAGCATACCTACCACCAGAAAGAACGATCGAGACCTCAGAAAACTACGAAGGGAAAGTCATCTTCAACCATGTTCAGATCAAGATCATAAGCCCGCGTGAGCCTCTGTTGGGATGCGGACCTCTTCCAGACTGGCTGCGGAAGAAAAGATGTATCTACGCTATGGATGGTAAGGAGGAAAGAACCGACAACCAATGTGTCTGGAGATTTTTAGCGGTAGAAAAGAGGGCTAGCGTAGAACGTGGAACAGGGTTCCTTATAAGGCCAGCTCTTACCCTAGCCCGAGAGTACTACGAGGACCCTAAACTGAAACGTAAGGACGTGCGCCCTACGAAGCTGGTGGATATGGAAGGTATCGCAAAGCACTTCAAGATCAATATTAAAGTGTATGAGCCCAAGGCAAACAACGAGAAAGCACCATGGCGACTCGTCTATGGGCAGAACCAGCACAAGAAAGGGCTAGATGACATCACTCTTGGAATGTTGGAAGGTCACTGCTTCTACATCAAAGATATCAAAGTGTTGACAAAGACGCTGAAGTGTGAGGTATGTGGGCAGTTCTTAACGGAAGCCTGGAATCTCAGGCGGCACAAGAAGAACGAATGCCAAGGGGTCAAGACGACGATCATCTGCAAAGGTGAGAAAGTGAAGCGTATGCCGAGCAAGTCGGAGAAGGTATTCTACGGTGAGGGCTTTAGCTACGCTGCGTCGCAATGGTTAGAACACATGTCGATGGAAACAGGAAGACATATACACCACGCACTCTGCGGACATGGCGGACATGGCGGAGAGCGTGTTATATGTGATGGAAAAGGGAAGGAGTGGAAAGTAGACCATCTACGAGTACCAGGGGTGCAAATGGCACGGATGCCCCTGTCAGCCACAAGCGAACGCATACCGTTACGAACAAACGAAGAAGAAGGAGGTTATGCTACGGGAACTGGGATATGACCTCGTTACAGTGTGGGAAAGCGAGAAACCACCCAAAGTTAAGCGCTTCTTCAAGAAGGAATTTTACGCCATATCCTCACTACATCGTGTTTGATTTGAGGCCCTCTTGCTGCCCTTGAATAGGAGACAGACGACAGATCTGATGCATATATCTGAGCATATACCGGTAAGTGTCGCTATTCATGATAGTCTGAATGGCAACCCCACGTTCATAGAACATGAAGATCCTAAAGTTTTAGTGAAACGCTTTGTGGAAGACCTGGAAAAGAGACACGCTCTCATCGTCGCAGAAGTGGAGAGAATGTACCCGAGACCTGTTGACTTCGCTATGCTCCCAGTCCAGACCCAGGATGCGTGGAACGAATGGGTGAACCAGGTAGCGGTGATAGGCTTCAACAGCGGGAAGTATAATCTGAACATGATCAAGCGATACTTTGCAACAGGCAAGGCGCATAGCGTTCCAGACGACGACACGAAAGGCGAGAAGATCAAGGTGGCAAAGAAGGACAACAACTACATGTTCGTGACAATCTCTAAGTTTAAATTCCTCGACATTACGAATTTCCTCGCCCCTGGTATGAGCTATGATAGATGGTGCAAATCTCTCGAATGCAAGCTCGAAAAGCTCGTGCTCCCGTACGAGTGACTGTCCAGTTATGACAAGCTGAACCACGTCGGGCCTGTCGCTCACGATGACTTCTATAGCTAGCTAAGCGGTAAAAATACGCTATCACCCGAAGAGTACGAAGCCTTCTGCGGAGAGTTCTATAAGCGAAGTTGTGTGACAATGATGGACTGGTTGCGCGAGTACAACATGGCAGACGTTGAGCCCTTCATCGAAGTGGTAGACAAGACAAGACTGCAGTATTATGGAGATGATATCGACATCTTGAATGATGCGGTGAGTATCCCTGGTGTATCGATGCGCTATGTGTTGAACAAGGCTCTAAGACTAAACCCTAAGGTAGAGCTCTACGGTCCAGGGGAACCTTGCAAGCACAAATGTAAAGACGCCTGCTTCCGCAAGACCTGTATAGACTGTAAAGAGGTGCAGAAAGCCTGCACGGAATGCACCAAGAACGAAGCCTACGAGCTGCTACAAACGGGTATGGTAGGAGGCCCGGCGATCGTGTTCTGTCGGTATCACGAGCGTGGTGTGACAGGCATCAGTTCACATGTGTACAAGGACGCCAAAACGTGCATGACCGTCTTGGGGCTCGATGCCAACATGTTGTATCCGAGCACCTTGAAATACGACTTCCCTTGCGGTAAGGAAAAATTGATCAAGGTGCCCACACCAAAATCGGCCCATAACCTCGAGATACTAACACGAGGTGTGCAAGCGGGCTCCTTGTTTGGGTATGCACAGGTTGACATTAAAGTACCCGCGGAGCTGCATGAGAAATTGTCCGAGATGTCGCCTCTGTTTGTGGTAAAGGAGATACCAGATGAAGCAATTCCGGAGCATATGCACGCGTACCTGACATCGACAGGTCGTAAACGTGTTCCTGGAACACGTAAGCTCCTTGGGTTGACGAAGGCGGAAAAGATCCTGCTGTATACACCGGTACTCAAGTGCTACCTGGATCATGGGTTGAAAGTGACAGCCTTCCACCAATTCCTCCAGTACAAACGAGGTAAGCCATTTGCTTGGTTTCCCGAGGAGATTGCCGATGCTCGCAGAGAAGCCGATGCAGACTCTGACAAGCGGATAACTGGAGATACAGCCAAGCTGAAGGGTATCTCGTTCTACGGGAAGATGATCGAAGATGTCGCGAGGCATGCAAATACAACTTTCACGAGAGACGAAAAGAAGGTTGATCAAACGATGAGATCTCCATATCTCGAAGACTTGGAGCCGATAGGCGATGCTTATGAGATCAGAGAAGGTAAGCACAAGTGCAGCATTGACAGAGCCTACCAATGTGGCATCGCGGTGTACCAGCTAGCCAAGCTACGTATGCTGGAGTTTTACTACGATTTCCTGGACAAGTATGTAGATCGTCGAGACTTTGAGTATATCTACATGAATACAGATAGCGCGTATTTTGCTATCTCTGGGGAAGAGTTTCGAGATGTCGTACGTCCTGAGTTGCTCGAGGAGTACAACAAAGAGGTGACAAACTGGCTTGTGACGGACGAGTATTCGGCACGAACCGGAGGGTTATTCAAAGCGGAATTTATAGGGTCCAGGATGATTGCGGTGACAGTCAAGTGCTACTTCGTCGAAGGGAAAGAGGGCACGAAGTTCTCGTGTAAAGGGATGTCGAAAAGGCAGAATGCCATGACTTGGTATAGGTACATGAACGCGTTCAAAGGAGTTTTAGACACTGCGAAAAACACAGGTTTTCGGGTGCACAATCAGGGGATGATAACTTATGAGCAGCGTAAGCTAGGCCTTTCAGCGTTCTACGACAAACGTCGCGTCTTAGAGGATGGTATGCACACGGTGCCTTTGGACCAATAGATTTTCTAAGTAGCGGTCAAGCACACTGTACAATAAATGGAAGTTTGTTTAGATATTGCTATAGCATGCGCACTCGCTCTACCTTACGCCTTGCTGCTTATGCAGAGCTTCATGATCTTACTCTGTTTTCTAAGATACAGACGTATAATAAACAGAATGTCTGAACTTGCTCAAATATTCGATGACGCTAGCACGCCCGCAGAAGCTCTACAACAACGAGACACGCATGTGATGCAAAATGTAGTAGATAAACGTGAAGTCTTGAAGGATGCTCTACGCAAAGGTAAAGGGCATCTCTTACCGAAAAAGTGTACTGAAGGCTTTGTAGACAAGGCGCCAGATGATGCGATAGAAAAGGCATATGCGGAATATGTTCAACGTGAGATCCACGAAAAGGGAGAAAAAAACGCCAAGGTACTCTCTTCGCATGCAATCACTATGTACGCAAACGTCGTAGGGAATGTTGTTCAGCTCGATAGTGCTAAGGCTTTGAAGCGAGATATCGAGGAAGACCCGATTATCAAGGATTGTATGGCAGATTTAGGAATCCTCGTCTACTCTGCCTTTGGTAAATTTCTAGCGCCCCTTCTCGTTGCTGCTCATACAGTCAACCACACTCAGCTGTCTAAGAGGAAGGAAGAGGATTCGGAAGATGGGCAACGTGCAAGTCAGCTGAATGATAATATGCAGGAACATAGTTCCAATAAATGAGCGATAGTACACAAGGTCAAGGGCAAAGCGCGAAGCAACAGCATGTGATTACAAAGAAAGCCTCTAACGTCGCAAAGGGGCATAAACTTACCGAATGGAACCGTAAGAATAGATGGAACTTGAGAAATAAGTCAATTGATAGTACTACTACTGGTAGTAATAGTAACAGTAATAGTAGCAATAGTAATAGTAATAGTACTACTACGGATAGTACTAGTAAGTCAAGTTCTACAATGTTAGCGACAGTAGGAGCAGGAATCGCCGTACTCGCGATAAGCGCCGGTGTTTGGTAGGCGCGAGGCATCGTACGAACAGCAGCAACTCGGAACGAAGGCAAGGCTCCAAAATCACTCGACAACCCAGCTCCTCAGTGTAAGCAACCTGCATCACAGCTCCGCGCTTTGCCTGCCCGTGACGACGATTTAAGCCTATTCAAAATGCATTGAGCCCTATAATAAATGAGTTCTAAGGAGTATCAGAAAGAAGTCGTAGACTCTCTATGGGAATCTGCTCGCTTAGTATCGTACACTATACCTTTACCGCTAGGAGCAAAAAAGATGCTAGGAGTTTCCAGACCAGGAGCCAAGATGGATCTGGAAGACGGTCTGAAGTTTGGCGGCTACATGACGGGCGCGATCTTGTTTGACGACTATGTAATAAAGTAAGGATGGTACAAGCGTTCCCTGATGCCCCCTAAATAAATGGCAACTATCGGAGTTCTTGTGGCTGGTGCAGCAATAAATGCACTAGCATTTTCGGGGTCCAATTTTCTATTCAGCAAACTCTCAGGGCATGGGGAAAAGGAGCGGAAAAGGCACGACAAAGCTATAGTACAACTACAAGCTGCGCAAGCACAGTGGGTACGCGATCGACAAGCAAAAATCGACTGGCACAATCATCAAAGAGAGCTGAAGAAGCAAGCCGGGGAGGATTTAAAGGAGTTTGATGGGGGAATGCGACAATATTACATTGCTACGATAATATTATGGTGACTGGTGACTTGAATATAGATGTCCATGATTTGACCCATTATGGGTATGATCATTTAAAGTCTCTTTGTGATATTTTTAATCTCAAAAATTTGGTAAAAGATAAAACTTGCTTTGCTAAGACTGGAGGCTCATGTATAGATCTAATTCTTACTAACAAACCAAGGTCTTTTCAAAACACGGTTGCTACTGACACAGGACTTAGTGATCACCATCTTATGATTACTACTTTCGTTAAATCACATTTAGTACGATTAAAGCCAAAGAAAATTGTATATAGAAGCTATAAAACATTTGATGAGATGGCGTTCTTAACAGATGTTGAAAATGCTAATTACTATCTCGCCTGCGAGGAGTATTCAAATACAGCTGTCCGTCCCAAAATGGAAATTTTTGGCTCTCTGAGCACCGACACGGGAGTAGTCGTTGTGTTCGAATCTCATCTTGGTAACTATTTTTACTTTTTTTTTTCTTTTTACTATCTCGCCTGCGAGGATAGGTTTCCAACTCGTAACTAACTAAATGTCCCAAATGGTCAATTGCAACGTCACAGATTTAAACTTCGTACCTAAACTCTCTAAGTACTTGGAAGTCATCTAAATGACGTTTCAGGCCAAAATTGGTATTTATTTTAGACAAAATTTGGCAAAGTTAACAAAAAAAGTATGCCGAACATGATGGTGACATTAAAATTTTGATTTTTTGTCACCTAAATGTCATTTTAGGCCAAAATTGGTCCGAAATTAAAGCTACTTTATTTTCGACAAAATTTGGCACAGATAACAAAAAAAGTATGCTGAACATGATGGTGACTTCAAAATTTTGATATTTTGTCACCTAAATGCCGTTTAAGACCATAAACGTTTTAATCGCGCGACTTTTAACCATGGATGATAGGCTGTATTTTTGTTAGCAGAAATTGTAGAATTGGGTCGCATTGTGGATGTTTCATAGTTGTGCATTTTTAATAGCAAGATAGTTTATGCAGCGCCTGCATCTTGTTTCAATTGTGATACAAACAACCCCGAATTTAATTATGATAATTTGGTAAAAGTGTTTACATCTGTATTAAACAAACACGCACCCCTAAAACAGAAAAATTTACGCGGAAATGAGGCTCCTTTTATGACCAAGGATCTAAAAAAGGCAATATATACACGAACAAGATTGAAGAACAAATTTAACAAAAAGGCAACAGAAGAAAATAAAATAAAATACAAAAAACAAAGAAATAAGTGTGTGAATCTTCGAAAAAAGGCTGTCAAAAGGTACTTTAAAAAAGTTACTGAATCTGGATTTATGGAAAATAAAATGTTTTGGCAAACCATAAAACCTTTCATAACTAATAAGAGTGGTATGAGTAATGATAATATAATAATGTTAAATTCGGATAATCGTCTTGTGACAGACGAAAAGGAAATGGCCACAATGTTAAATAATCACCACATTAACATTGTGGAAAAGAGTAGTAGAATAAAACCAACCACTATTGATTTTAGCGAAACCGAGGATAAACAAGGAGTTATTTGCGACATCATCGAAAAGTTTAGAAATCACCCTAGTATTCTGAAAATAAAAGAAATTTGTCCGTTAAATGATACCAAATTTCACTTTAAGGAGATAAATGAAAAAGAAATTGAAAAATTGTTCTTGGAAATTAACTGTAAAACATCTGCCGGTGAAGATAAAATCCCACCTAAACTCGCCAAGCTAGCTAGTAGTTCTTTAATAAAACCTCTAACGGCTGCAGTTAATAGTAGTATTAGGAACAATAACTTCAGCTTCAGTAACACCACTTGATAAGGGGTCTAAAAATAAAACCTCAATAGGCAACTATAGACCAGTCAGTGTACTAAACGTCTTCTCTAAGTTTTACGAAAAAGTTGTTAAACAACAACTCATGTTTTTTATTGAATCAAAGCTTTCAGTCTTCCTCTCTGCTTACAGAAGGAATTATAACACTCAACATGTTCCAATTCGTCTGTTGGAAGAGTGGAAGAAAAAATTGGACGTAAATTATGTAGTTGGCGCAGTCCTAATGGACCTATCTAAAGCCTTCGATTGTGTTCCACACGACTTGATTATAGCCAAACTTTACGCTTATGGTCTCGATATAAATGCACTTGAATTTATTCTATCATATCTTACGAATAGAAAACAATTTACACGAGTTAATGGAACTTACAGCCTTTTCGAAATAATCTTGTCTGGTGTCCCACAAGGATCTATATTAGGACCTATTATTTTTAATATTTTTATAAATGATTTATTTTATTTTATATCTAAGTGTAACTTACATAACTACGCAGATGACAACACCCTATCTGCATTCTCAAATTCGCTTAATCACTTGATTACACTGCTAGAAAATGAGTCTAATATAGCTCTTTCATGGCTAGAAATGAATAAAATGATAGTTAACCCAGACAAATTTCAAGCAATTATTTTATCCAAAAACAAAAAGGATAATTCTAATCTTGAGTAAGTATTTGTGAGAAAAAGAATAAAACAGAACGCACCGTAAAATTATTGGGTGTGACCATTGATGATAAATTAAGTTTTAACGAACATTTGAGAAAAGTTTGTAAAACGGCATCAGCACAATTAAATGCTTTGTTTAGATTTAAAAATATTCTACCCTTAAAAGCAAAACAAATCTTAGCACAAAGTTTCGTGTTTTCAAATTTCAACTATTGCCCTTTCATATGGCATTTCTCATCAACAAAGTCACTTTTAAAGGTAGAGAGAATATACGACAGAGCTATTTATTTTTTGCACGAAACAAATGAGAAAGTAAATGAAATTTTCATGACTTTCAAAATAGTCACAAGAGAGAGATGGTAATCGGCCATTTCGGGCCGCTACGGCAAAAGTACCTGACCTAGAACGGGTGGTCCGAAAGTAAGGGGACTGAATGTTGTAAAATGGCTGCGGCGAAGGAAGATTTCCTTTATGGTGAAGACCTTAATGCTATATTGGAGGCTATAGATGAAGACATTTTGCTAAGTAATTCAGATTTTGACGTGGAACTAACCACAGTTGTTAACGACATACCGGAGGAGGACACAAAAGTCACCTTTAGCTGTAGTTTGTGTCCTAAAGTTTGTGTTTCTAAAAGAGGATTAACACGCCACACCAACGCGAAACATAGTGACCACGACAAAGGTGACTCTGCAGGATCGGGTGATAGAGATTTCAAGGAAGCTGAGAAGATGTTACATCCACTGTATTTTAAAAAATATATGGAAGAAGCTGTTTCAAAATTGGCTGGTGATGAATGTTACCCATCAGAAATCACCAATGAATTTAAAATGTTCAAAGTTGGTGGCCTTGACAATGTTTTACCGTCTTATGCTCTTGTGAAAGACCTTATAAAATCGTTCGATGGGGATGCTGAAAAGTTTTATCCGTTGTTTTATAAGAATATTTTGGATATAGAGCATCCCTTTGGTTCAAGCTTGAGTCGCAACTGTAGCGTACTGTTGGGATTTGAATTAGCAAATCTAGTTTTGTGTCACTTGTCTGGTTCAACATACAAAGACGATCTTCTGCAAGTGTCAAATAAGTCATCATACACCTTTTCAGAGAAAGAACTATCTGTGATATCTTATCTTGGTGGATATGTCTTCAGTACCATGTATCGTTGTATACGCTTCTCGTCAAGAAAGACCTCACAACACATATACCACCAACAATATCTAGCTATCCTGTTGGCAGGAAAATCTGAGGACACACAAGATATACCACAAAACAAATTAGTCAATGCTAGGGACCGTGGTGGCTTATGGAAGGTTAAAAAGGAAGTGGTTTTAATATTTACATCTGCTGAAGAACTTTTTCGTTCATACACCAGCAAAAGCTGCAGCAAAATTGACAGTAAAGAAATAGTTTCTTGTCTGATGAAGAATTTTGATGTTAAGTCTAATTTCAACAAAATTCTGCAGCTTTGCACTGAGTCGTTGAAAAAAGAGGTTTCTTTGAACTTGTTAGAAGATCTGCTTTTGTTGTTTGTCAGAGTAAGAACTTTTTCTTATGTCAAAGATAAACAGCAATTACACAAAATAGCATCTGATGCTAAGAAATCAAAATCACTGCGCACTGAGCTGAAGAAAAAGACATCCTCACTGGATCAAGGTCATTAATAAAATGGCTATCACATAAAAAAACAGCTATTTTTATAGCTACACATTTATAAAAAATCATTATGTTGGCATAGCTATTAGCTAGTGAGCTAGCTGTAGTTTCCGATCTTGAATTTCTGATGTTTTCACAATTTTTTTTAAATATATACTATACTTTTAAAAAAATTGTAGCTAGTATGAATATGATCATAACTATGTCCAGGTCAAATTCTGAGAGTCATAAAGGATCAAGCAATACTTGCTCTTTATTCAGTAAGGAGCTTATTCAGTTACTCCCTAAGTTTTTATGGTTGAAAAAACCTTCACCGGCATTTTGTTTAATTATGCTACCGGGGGTACTACTTTATAAAAAAAATATCATCCAACTGTAATCAGGAAAATTTATGTTACGTAGGAAATAAAATATGATTTATCTTCCAATGCTAAAACCGTAGAGATGGTCGACAATATTTTTCGAAAAAAAACATGATATACTTTTCAAACAAAATAAATGTTACACCCCCGTATCTATTTCAATGTCTGAGGCCGTTTTTAAGTGTCTGAAAATTCCGCTAATCCGGGAGGCTAGTTACAATGGAGATAAAAAACCTACGGGGAAATGGCTGTACTTAAAAAAACACGGAGCTCAACATTCTTACGGTGATAGTTATTATCTCTCTAATAATTGGCCGATCTGTTTCGAAAACTAATTAAAAACAAACATTAGCTTGTAGATTTGCATTTTGACAAGAAGCAAACTGCAAGTAAACTGAATGGGGAATTTTGTGTAAATTCTAGCTAGCTGAAAGATATTTGTAAAAGGTAATAACTTACTGTTAAGTACATCAACTTTATACTTACGCCAAGGTAGAAATATTTGCTGTGAAGGAAAGCTGGAGCTGTGTAGCTAGTAGCTAGTTTTCTACCAAATAATAATGTTTTTATAAGAATGTGTGGCTATAAAAATAACCGTTTTTTGTTAGTGTTGCTTCTTCTTCAGTGTTTCCTCTTTTTTCTGCATGGTACAGGTTCATCACTAAAATCAACTACAGCATTTATAATACCAAAAAATCCAGGCAAACTTCTGCAAAGTACCTAGCATACAAAGCTTCCCGCCTGTTTTTGAATTTTTGGTCCCCCTAAAAGTAGACTGGGCACTAGAAAATTTCTGAACGCGAGTCAGATACCGGAGCGGAGCTCAATCACGGCGGTACCCAGACTATCTCTCTTTCTTATGACTAAGCTTATTACCAACAAATTCATGGCACAGCCACGGGCTCTAAATGTGCACCCGCTTACTCGTGCATTTACATGGGCCACCATGAAAGTACTAAAATACTTCCCCTTACCACAGCTATTATGCTTTGGAAACGTTTTATCGATGACGTTTTCTTCATATATACTGACACAGAAGAATGTCTACGAAAACTTTTTGAAAAAATTAATTCACTTCACCCCCATATCAAATTCACTTTTACCTATTCTAGGGATAAAATTAATTTTTTGGACACCTACATACATGTAGGAAAAGATCGAAAGCTTTATTCTAGTTTATACACCAAACCCACTGATACATTTAGCCTCCTCCACTACAACTCCTTCCATCCAACATTCACGAAATCCTCCATTATATACTCCCAATCCCTAAGATACAGAATGCTTATTACCAAGGATGATATGCTAAACAAAGCATTAAAAAACTTGCAATGGGTCCTCAAAAACCGAGGATACCCCCAAAAACTAATACAAGATAACATGAAAAAAATAAAAAACTTATCACAAAAGGATGTACTCTATCACGATACACCTAAAACAGATAATACTCAAAGGTATCCAGTTTTCCTCACACACTATTCCAAGGACAATACTACAATCAAAAAAATTATTAATAAACATTGGCACCTTATAGAGAATGACCAAGAGCTCAATAAAATCTGGCCTGACTCTCCCATTATTGCAACTATGCGGCATAAAAATATCAAGGATTTACTTGTCAAGGCAAGGGTTGTATAAGCTCCCGACCGTAAGGTTAACGAGTTTAGGAAATTTTCGAGTCGCAAAGTTGGGGAGTTGGGGAGTTGCAAGTCAGGGGCCAGGGAGTTGCAAAAGTGTACGATCGCCGATTTATTTGTCCGGCGAATTCGATTTCATTGGCCAATTTCACGCTGAAAAAATTTAGGAATTTCAAAACAATTTAACTGCGAAAGTGCAACCATCCGTCAGTTTTTCCCATGCGCTGTGACCATGCTGTTTCATTCCAATTTGCAATCTGAAGAGTAAAGGTAATTGTTTTCTTACCTTCAAAGTATTTTTAAAAGCATCAACGTTTGAAAGGAAAATTATCCTAGCTATCAAACTGGCTAATGTTGATGGCAAGTTTTCATGTTCAAATGGACAACAAGGGAAGAAGGAACTACATGAAGTTAGCCTCCAAGGTAAGTGATAATACCCTAGTTGTGTTAAATTTATATTCATATAATTAAGTTGTGTTATATTTATTTAGAACAGTATAATATATTGGGGCTTTTAGTCCATACTAAAGAAGACTTTTAACAGTAAGATTAACAAGGTTAATCCGTTTTATATAAACAAAAAGCTAGCTTGCTAGCTACAACAGTTAGGGACAACTGCAAATTAGACTATTCCGCCTAAATAGGCTATGATAGACAAATTAGGCGAAATTTATCTCCTAACTAGGCTATCAGCACTAAATTTGCTTATTACAGCCTTCTGGTTTGTGGTCGCACCAATCTTTAAGGTTAAAAATGATCTAACAAACCTCCCTCGGATGTAGAAGTATTATTTTCGTAAATGTTATGGGTGCGTTTTAAAGATATTGCTTTTAGTTTGTTATGCCGCTGATCCTGATGCGCACAACGTTTTTTTCCGGTGTGTTTTAAAATTCCCCTAAATACATTATTTTGATTGTTCTAGTCGATTGGAAACGAGTTTGGTTGGTGGGCACGTTTACATGTATAACTTTTATATCCGCCATGCAAATTCTATGAAATTTGACCTAAGCAAAGATGACTAAGTCAGCAAGTAGTACAGGAAAAGTGATGGCGCGACCAACAAAGATTGCGAAGATATCGTTGATTAAAATTTTCCATCTCCTAAATAGACTATTCTCTCCAAGTTAAGCTATTAAAAATCTCCTAATTTAGCTACTAGCTTATATAGGAGAAATAGTCTAATTTGCAGTTGTCCCTAACTGTACAACTGTTTTAAACAAAAGTACAATAAAAGTCAAGTATATACCAATAAAAACATAAATATATATTATATAAGAAAAATAAACTAAAGTAGGAAAAAAGGATTTTTAAAACGTACTAAAAGTCAGCTGGCTTAGCTGCTAAAACATGACTTTTTAAAAATGTTAATTTTTCACAGCTTTCTGAGAAGTTCTTAGCTCATTAGGACACTGTACACAGGGTAATAACAAGCTGTTTACGGTCTGTTTATTTGAACCGAAGTTAGGATAGTTTTTTGGGTATTATGCCTGTACATATGTACGACACCGTATACCTGTACTAAACATTACGTTTGAAAAATATATTACACCCAAAACACCTTAACCCTATTCGGTCCGGGGGGGGGGGGATTCCGCCCCCCCCTGACGTTTTTTTTTTAATAACTCCTTATTGCTTTGTTGTATAGCTATGATACTTACTGAGTTTTAATATTTATTTATTAGACACCTGCATGCTAATTTTTTAGGTCCCATACCTTTCAGAGGCTTTGATATTGGCCATTACTCGAAACTACACCTAAAAATCTCTATGAAATCCTTATAATGGGGAAAATATAATAACTCCTGTTAGGATTATCCTTAGAACTTGAAACTTGCAACACAACTTTGTTTCATCAAGAAGAATCATTTTAAATAATTTGGACACGTGACTAATCCGATTTCCCGATTTTGTCGGATTTTACCCGAAAATCTGAAAAAACGGATTTTCGGGCAATTTTTTATGCGATCCATGTAAAAACCGGAAGATATGTTAAATAACTTTTATTTAGCTTTCAGAAACTTCAAACAGAATGTAAAAATTCGCTCTAGAACAAAAGTAATTAAATTGTGGCATTTTTAACAATTTTCAAGCTTCTGATGACGTCACAGAAAATGTGCTGACGCAAGCAAAAATTTATTGCCGCCATTTTGTTCCTTTTATGACGTACTATAGGTGTACCAAGTTTGATTCAATTTGAACAATCCTATGTAAAGTTATTGAGGGGGGGGGCGGATTCCGCCCACCCCCAGTCATAGTATGTTCGAAAAACCCCGGACCGAATAGGGTTAATGCTGTGTGTGTGTGCCTGACACGATTTATGATGTATATACTGCATACTTGTACTAATGAGCTTTACATGAATTTGTGGCACAATTTACAATTCGTATTAATCGCTCCGTCAGACGTTTAATGCTGGGTAACACAGTTACTTCTGACTTAATAACCAGACATTGCAACACCTTGTCCCCCAGCTATTTAGTATAACAAAAATTGAATTTTGATACCCACAAAAAAAGTTAAGTATGTTATGTGTGCTGTAAATCCACAAGGATATATAATATGCACCTGTAAAGTTTTTCATATTATATTTATGCCCTGTTGGTCTAATGGCTATGACACTCATGCAAATGAGAGATCCAGGTTCAAATCCCGGACAGGGCTAGAAAAAACATAATTATCTACAACAAACAGGTAATAATAATGATTGTGAGGATAATTGGTATTCTTTGAATTGTAGGGGGTAGTGTTAAATACATTCATCACTTTCATTTATAGAGCACAAAAACTCGATTGAGGGATATATACATACAATCATTAACTGCGTTGTCATTTTGTCTAAAAAAAACAAAAAGTTTTTTAAATTTTTATATCAAATCTTCACAAAACCTAAGTGCATACATGATGTTTACTTTTATTTCTGTACGTGATTTATTTTTTTTAGATCGTCTGTGTGTATGGTGTGGAGGAAGAATATTAGAAACTGTGTGCAGCACACGTGCTAATTTTTATGCTTGAAATGTTTTTACGAAAAGCTTCGTTCATAAAATCTTGTATATTTAAACAACAGTGTGTTAATTTTTTTCTACATTTATTCGACTTTTATTTGACGTGTATTTTTTTAGGAAACGAAAACATGTTTTTATAAGAAACTTCGCCTGGCTAACTTAAAAGCATTTTGTCTAAAAGTTTTTAGCGTAATTAACCCCAACCTCGTTAATTAACCCCTATTTTACAGCTTTTAGCGATTCGGCGATTTACGGTACCTGAAACCCTAGTTTTTTATAAAACAACGTGTAGGTACGAATCCTACACAATACAATATTCACTTACTTTTCAATTTTTGTCTTTTTTTGTGGCGGCACGACGGTATCAGATGACAATTCGTCGTCTGACAAAATGATCAAGGTATCCTAAATGTAACCGGAAAATAGTATGTTGCATCAAAACGTCCTATCAAAATTTTGGCTAAATACATCCCATTAGCTTATCGTTTAATTAAGCTGACAATAGCAAGCTTACCTTGTTTTCCTCATTTGTTAAATCAATAAAAAGTGACATATTGATTAGTCGATGTGTAAATTGCGTTTTGGTCTGTACGTCTTAACCCCTCAAGAAGTCAATCGAAAAGGAAGAACACGAGGGCAGGAGATGCATTTCGTTCTTCGATCCAGCAATGCATTATTAGTCGTTCTCAATCCTTTTCATCCCTGTTTAGTCGGTCTATATGAGATCTTCTAGCAATTAATGAAATAAACCCTATTGCAGGTGGCCATGCCTGGTTACAGATTAAAGACGAGAACCTCTGTAAACCATCCCAGTGGTTTAAAAATTACGCTTTCTACGACTTCGGCAGATTTGCAACAGGAATGGCTATGCAGTTTATGTTTCCCAGGCGTTTACATCTTACTCTGATTCAAATCATCCAGACATGCGATTGTATGTCTGGGTGATTTGAATCAGAGCTTTGTCAATGCAATTTATTTTCCCAGATCTTACCAATCATGCCATGACCAATTTGCGACCACAATAAGTAAAAGAGACACTGGGGAGGAGGTTGAACTGCTCTACGCTAGATTGTGGACCCCGGGTTACTCAAGGCTAGAATTGGCCTTATTTTTCCGGATCCGTCGGCAAACCGGTAAATTAAAAAAAACAAAGATGGTAGATGCAACTCCCCAACTCGCTGCATCGCAACTCACTAACTCCCCAACTTTGCAACTCCCTGTGTAAGTATACTCAAGGTTAACTGGGTCTCACTAGTCCTCACAAAACCAAAATGATTTAAGACTTAATATAAACCTGAAAATTTTCAAGATCATTATTTACTATAACAACATTATTATTTCCTATAACACGAACCACCTACCAATCCCTTTGTATTTACAAACTAGTTATCATGCTAGAACAGATGGACTACCATATCTTCTGTAAGGAACATCCCTCTCTCTCTCTTTTTAGGCCCCCGTCCCAACACGTTGTTTGCCTCGGAATCGCCAATATGGATCCCTCAACATTGGCACATACATCTTCGTTACCAATCGAATTAAAAAATGTGATGCAAAAAAGCTACTATCATGTTAGTAAAAATAAACAATGACGTAACAATAATGGTGGAATATTGTAAATCCAATCACCTACTGTTCGATAATGACGTTTGTTTTGCTATACCAGTATCAAATAATTTATTACGACACTAGACAACAATACGAAAACCCTATTAGGAAACACGTGGGAAACAGCAATATTGCGATTTTTATACTAAAACAACATGAGAATGTAACCTAGCTAACCGCCATCACTGTTGATGTTCTATTTGTTTTACTGAAGTAACCTACTGCGATACCGGCTGTATCCTTATGAAATAGAATGTATTACAAACAATTACCACTACCACGTGGTACGGATCAAATAAAATGGATATTATTCTATTTGTAACGAATTAACATGTTATGCATAATACTTGTATTATATAACACGACTGTCAATATAACTCTTGTTATTTCATCAATTTTTGATATCAAACCCCTTATGTTTTTAGTCTTATTTTCGATTTTAATTGCTCCTTTGGCTATTTTATTTCAGTTCGCCCGGCCCTTTGTTACGCACTTGGCCGTGAACAGACCCTACTCGCCGCGTAGTTCACCAATCAAAAAAATTTTTTTAATCCAGCAAATACAGCCAGCTCTGCGGTGGACCCGCGTTTCGAGAGTCCGTATACACGGAAGGGAAGGGCGTATGAGTACCTTCACCATTTCCTTTATCCCTTTACAGTGAAGACTAACGCTGTGCACATTTAACGGCTTTTAGAACTGTACATACACGCTAGCTCGGCCGTTAGCCTAGTTTTCTATTCATCCAGATTACCCCCAGGCGCGCGTGTTCCACGTCTCTAGCACTGCCGCTCTACCTTGTTGTATATTCGCTACTCACAAACTGTACATTACGTCACTTACCCGAGGCGCAGTGGTGCTCTCAACCAATTAAAATCTCACCATTACAGGTGCCCTTCACCTACCAATTATATTTACCCATGAAATCACGTGACTCAGTCTTCTTTAGCAACGAGAAAGCACATTTTTCCCTTTCCTTTTTCACCTCGCTAATCATCGCACGTGGTTTGTTATCGATTACTTAAAAAATCTGTTAATCATGGCCAACAAACAAATCGAGAAAGAAATATATAGAGGTAACCCTTCCGTTATAAACAGACCCTTCAAAATGACCGACCGCTTACGCCAGGTCGGGTTGTTTTGATTCTATCACGGATCAATTTCACTACCCGAGCAGAAAGCGGTATAAGAAACAAGGCCTGTGCGTCTGATGAAGCCCTTGTTTCTTAGGTCATCCCTTTACCCACACAACATCCTTTCTCTACATACGATACTTCGAATCCTCCACTGGAGATTAGGGACACCCAATCAAAAAACTATGCTTTCAAGCATGACAATTTCATGTGTGTCTCAAGATTAAGAAATTTATGTGTGGAAATTTTCAAAACACTGACAGGCAATAACCCTTCTTATATGAAGGACATTTTTATTTTAAAAAATACAGTCAGACCCATCAGAAAACACAATGTTAAAAATCTAGAAGTTGTAAGATTTAAAACAACTACGTTCGGAACAAATAGCCTGCGCTATTTGGGGCCAAGAATTTGGAACGATTTACCGTTTCATATCAAAATCACTAAAAATTTAATTGATTTTAAGAAAAATATTAAACACTAGCCGGGAAACCCGGCGTCGAAACGCCGGGGTAAGCAAAATGTCAAGGTGTGATCCGGCGTTGAATACTCTGAGGAGCGCTTAATAAGAGCCGTAAACTGTGTCACACGATCAGGTGGAACGCTTTAGTACAGGTATACAGTATGTCGTAAATCAAGTAAAGCGCATACACCATTATGGTGTTGCGACTGTAACATAATTTTCAAAAAATAACTTTAACGCAACAATAGCTGAAATAAAAACAGAATTTAGAAAGTGTTGTTACTCCGTTATAGCAAAAACAATCAAACAATATTATTTTATTTTTATTTTTTAAAAATTAATCGTGACACCGAGCTGAGCGCTTAGTACAGTTAAACGGTGCTGCACAGGCGTATAGGGATAATACATGCGCCTAGGCGTAACAGCCTTTTCCAAAAAAACAGTCCATTGTTAACACTGAGCTTAGCACTTAGTACAGGTAAAATGTGTCGCACATGCCTATATAAGGTTAATAGCCTTTTCCAAAATACTTCAGTTTAAATAAAAACACAGGAAACAGACCGTCGTTTAACAACACGGGATAGGCACATAGCACAGGTACTCTGTGTCTCATTAATAAACTTTTGACTTTTGCTAAATTTTATATTACAGTAAAGTGGTAGCTAACTAAATTAAATACTCTAGGACATTAAATACTCTAGGACTCTCCATCTAAGCCATGGCCCCTCCTGGAAATAATAGACAGGGTATATCCCTCGATATTTGTGAGGCTAGCCATGTAAAAATATGCACATCATCTACATCAACTACTTAAAGGGGAAGTAACCTCTAATTTTTTATTTAAAAAAACAGTAGATGCAACAAAAAAAACTTGAAATACCTATTTCTTTTCATATAAAAGTTTCACTAACTTAGTAAAAAGTTGTGTTTACTACGCGTGAAATCGCTTCGTTATTCTGACCCCTTTGCGCTTTTAAAAGGATTGGGTCGAGTTGAAATTATGACGTTTTTTAGTTCAGAAAGTGTAGTGTGCTGGCGGTGGTAGTAGTATTAGTTGTTAATTTACTTAAACATTCGAGTTTGAAACTGCTTGAAAACATGCCAAATTGCGCCGCCATCAACTGCACTAACAGAACTGGTAATAATAATCAAAAGAAAATGTTGACGATGTTGTAGTTTTTTTCAAAATTCCCAGCGCAGAGAAAAAAAACGAGCTTCGAAAAAGATGGTCACATAACATTAGAAGAACTGGTCCCTTGCCTAAGGATTCAGGATTTTATATATGTTCCACGCACTTTGAGCCAGACTGCTCTGAAAGAGATCTTCAGGCAATTACCTGATTACGTAAATCATTTGATTTTGTATGTATCAACCAAACACATGCTTCTTTCGTATTTGTTTATCAAAATAAAAAGATACAAGCTCGGTATAAACTTCGTGTTCGTAACCAACAATTACATACCAAGCAAACAAAAATTATATTTTACACAATGATAATTCTTTCTTTTAACATTAATGATTTCCTACTAATAACTTCGTCTCATTGATTCATTTTTTTGCAAACTTACTTTGACTTTCAAGTTCAAAAATTATGCACCTCACAACAAGTAAATGTTTTCTTCGTCGCATGCATGCCTTGACAGACGGGGGTAATGACAACAATTCGGAAATATCTATCGGCTTTAGAGTATTTATTGCGGATTGCCCATAAAGCACACGATGGTATGTCTTTTTGAACATCTTTTTCTAATCGATTATGTACCCATCAAATCTGTAATACATGTTTTTCCTAAAATGGGAAATTTAAAATTTACCCCCTGTTCACGTACACTCATTCAGAGCACATCTCACTATTGTATTTCTTTATTAGAACGCATCTTCGGTATTCTATTTTTTTTAATCCCTTCATCATTGTTGCTTTCCGGGCCTTCTTCATTGAATTTCAAAGATGCAGTTGCATAAAATATTTCGGATGGAGAGCAAGATGTTTTTTTTTCACAAAAGATTTTGTTGAAAAGTTTATTCTTGGTGAGAAACTTTTTATCATGTTGTGCGTATGGAGAATGTATTTCCTTTTATATCGGACTTTTTATTTTTAACACGATTCAATTTAACAATTTCAATTATTTGAAGACAGAAGGATGTTAAAGATATAAAATGGATATCACTTCAGTCATGATTATAAATATGAAAGACTTTATATTTGGCCAAATTATTTGTACTTTCGAAGCAGTCGTCAGGAATTTCATTATTATCTTTGCAGCACAAACTTTCAGAGAATGAACTCATAGGTCTACAGTGACCACCTCATTTACACCAATTAATGTTTCCAATTCGATTGCCTTCTTTTTGTATAACTTCGTCTTCATGGTTTGAACTTAAAAATTTATCTTGATCTTCCAACGACATTTCAGGCTCAAAACTAAATGACTTTAGAGCCGAAATGTCTGGAACAGTGTTTTCTTCGTCACTGGACAAGAAACTATGATGCATTTTTTTGTTTCTTATTCGAAAGTCTTGCATTATAAGCATCAACATAGGGCCTCGTCTAGCTAGCGCAATGTTTTGAACTATAAAACGTCATATTAAAATTAGAACCCAGTCTTTTTTATTTTGACGCGCTCTTTTCAAAAACGAAGTTTTTGCGGAGATATGAACAGGGAATATAGGTATTTAGAGATAAATTCTTGTGTTTATGTGTTATTTTTCGGATTTTATAAGTTCAAATACAAATACGTAGTCGAAAAAAAAAAATTCACATTTTTGAGGTTACTTCCCCTTTAATTGCATTTAGTATGAAAAAGATTACTTAAAAATTCTGTTGCAGCCAACTGTATTTGGTTACTTTTACATTTTAGCTAGAGGTAGCTAACCCCAGTCACAACCAAGTAAAAATCAGATTGGCAAAGTTAACACAAAAATCAGAAATGTTAGCTAACATCTACGTTGGTAGCCAGAATCTTAAAATTGGTTTTGTTTAAGATTAATATATGGCTAGAGAACGTAAGAGGCAAATGAAACTAATACAAATCTTTAGGTGGCTGAATAGGTAGCTTAGCTAGTAGCTAGCTAGCTAACTATAAAGTATAGGTGAATAAACATGTAAACAAATAAAAAAAAATACCCGACAGTAAAAGAAACTGCAATCTTGTTAGAATACAAATAGAAGTATCAGAAAGAAAAATTAAAGCAAACAGTTAAGAAACTTTTCTTTCTCCAGCAATGAGTTGGTTCAATCTGCTTGCCAAATTTCGGACCGATAACGTAAAAATCGTTGCTAGGAAATATAAAGAGCTTTAGTTTCTGATTGGTCATTTATATAAAACTCCGCTCCTGATTGGACCTTTATTTTAGCGGCAATTGTCCCTGTGCCGGTGGGGGCCCGACAGGTTTCTCGTCCCTGCGTATTTTGTATTTCGTGCGTGGTTAACACAAGTCGCTTTTGACGCACGAACAGACAGACGGAATACGGCTATTATTATAGAGACTAGCCGGGAAACCCGGCGTCGAAACGCCGGGGTAAGCCACAAGTAACTGTTGTTGAACGCCCTGAAGCGCTTAATATGAACCGCTAACACAGTCATGTGAAGCGCTTTAGTACGAGTATATAGTATGTCGTGAAACTGTGCGGCCTAGCGGTGAAGGCCAAGTGGAGTGCATAATAAAAAAGGCAAACAGTGTCACACATTTAGGTGGAGCGCTTTAGGTATGCAGTATATATGTTGTGAATCGAGTAAAGCGCACATAATATTATAGTGTTTCGGTTGTAATGTATTTTGGAAAATATAACTTTACTGCAACTTTAGCCAAAATAAAAGCACAGTTTACAACCCGTGTTGTTACCCCGTAATAGCAAAAACAATTAGTCAATATTATTTTATTTTGCGGAAAAAGTTTCAGTAAACAGTAACAAATTAATCGTGACGGTGGACTTAGCGCTTAGTACAGGTAAACCGTGTTGCACATGAGTATAGCTGTAACACAATTTTTATAAAAACTTATCGCAACTTTGGTTAAAAAAGATTCAGGAAACCGCCTGTCGTTATCATGTTCAGTTAAAAAAATCTGTGTCAATTTTATTTTGCAGCACAAGTTTTCATAGCAGTAATAAAATTGGTACCGTTGTTACCCCGTCATAGCAAAAGCAATTAGTCAATATTATTTTATTTTGCAGAATAAGTTTGAGTAAACAGAAACAAATTAATCGTGACACTCAGGTAAACTGTGTTGCACAGGGGTATATAGGTGTAACACAATTTTTATAAAAACTTATCGCAACTTCGGTTAAAAAAAATTCAGGAAACCGCCTGTCGTTATCATATTTTCAGTTAAAAAAATTCTTGGCAATTTTATTTTGTAGCACAAGTTTTCATAGCAGTAATAAAATTGGTAGCTGCCTAACTGCTGAACATAAGAATTGTGTTGCAGTCAAACAGCATTTGGCTACTTTCACTTTTTAGCAGGGTGTAGCTAAAGAGGAGCTAGCTAGGTAGACCCAACTTCAACATAAAAATAAATAATAATATACCAAACTGAATAAAAACTTTAAAAGTATAGGAATAAATAAAGCTAGCTGCCTTAAGCATGTTGCTTCAAAATCTACGTTTTTAGCTAGCTAGCTAAACACTTAAAATTGGTTTGTTTAAGATTTATACATGGCTAGAAAACGTTATGAAATATTAACCTTAACATGTGAAAACACACAGAAAATTATTATTCCCATAGGTACAAAGTATTTAGAGAGAAAAGGATCAAAAGGAGACCTACAAACCTCACAACATCACTGCTAAACCAAAAATGACCTTGTAAGTTAAGCATGGGTCCTCCGTCGGCATGCTGAGGCCGCGAAGAACTTGGATTGGTTATTAGTGCCAATCGAGCCTCGTGATTGGTTAATAGCGCGTGGGCGGTAAAAACAAAGCCGTAAAAAACGGGGTCTGCCGGTGATCCAAAATAAAGCAGCAGGGCCGCGGGGATTTTCCGTCCGCCCGCGACTGAGATCACGGGGGTTAATTATTATTATTAAATTTAGCGTATTAACATAATGCATTTATTTTAGTCGCTTAATTTATTTTTTTATTAAGGTTAATAAATTATAGTAATTAAATTAATTCAGGAAATAAATTAATTTCTGAAATTTATTTGAATCAACAATACGATTTCCAATTAAACAACCCCCTGTTTTCTAAAAACTCGCGGAAAGATCAAAGGGATATCGGTAACCCTTTTGAACAGACAGACAGACGACGGCTATTATTATAGAGACTAGCCGGGAAACCCGGCGTCGAAACGCCGGGGTAAGCCACAAGTCAAGGTGTGACCATGCGTTGAACACTCTGTGGAGCGCTTAATAAGAGCCGTAAACTGTGCCACACGATCAGGTGGAGCGCTTTAGTACAGGTATACAGTATGTCGTAAATCAAGTGCAGCGCATACACCATTGCAGTGTTGCGACTGTAACAATTTTTCAAAAAATAACTTTCCCGCAACAATACCTGAAATAAAAATAGAGTTTACATATCGTTGTTACCCTGTCATAGCAAAAACAATCGGTCAATATTATTTTATTTTGTGGAATAAGTTTTTTTTAAATTTCAAAAATTAATCGTGACACCGGGCTGAGCGCTTAGTACAGTTAAACGGTGTTGTACAGACATATAGAGATAATACCCTTTTGAAAAAAACTTTCTCGCAGACTCTGTTTAACAAAAACACCATAAACAGTCCATTGCTAACACAGCGCTGAGCGGTTAGTCCATGTAAAGTGTTGCACATTCGTACAGGCGTGATTCCCGAGAAAGTTTAAAAAGTAATTGTCACAGTGGGCTGACCCCTTAGTACAGGTAAGCCACATCGCACATGCGCCTAGGCGTAACAGCCTTTCCCAAAAAAACAGTCCGTTGTTAACACTGAGCTTAGCGCTTAGTACAGGTATAATGTGTCGCACGTGCCTATAAGCTTAATGGCCTTTTCCAAAATACTTCAGTTTAAATAAAAACACAGGAAACAGACCGTCGTTTAACAAAACAAGATAGGGCCGCAATCGCAAATATGCCTGGTTCGGGTCACCCGCCCGCCCCAACTTCGAAACTAAAAAACCCGATAATTTTAGGGGCGGAGGGGTGGAAATATTAAAATAAAATTTGCTTGGCCCCTTTGTGAGTAACATCAAATTGAATATTCTCTGATAACTATTCCCATTTCAACTTCTTTACTGTTTTTAGAATGACCAACTCAAGCCCGATCGCACCACCACAACCTACAAACAATTTGGAAGCGCTGTTAGCGGAGTTCGTTCCATCAATGACTTCTAGAATACAAGCGCGCATGGACAACTTTGTTACTAGACCACTTGTATAATAAATCTTTTGATTGACTGATAATAATAAATAAAATTAAAACGAAACAATATATTTTTATTTGTTTTGTTCCCCGCTCCCGCATGGTACCTGCAAAAGATCGTTTCTGCTTTCGTTTTTGCAATAATTTTTGAGAAAAAACCGATAGGTCATTGTACCGCCCGCCCGCCCCTAGATTTGAAGGTTCATGCGACCCGAACCAAACATATTTGCGATTGCGGCCTAGACACATAGCACAGGTACTCCATGTCTCATTAATAAACTTTTGACTTTTGCTAAAGTTTATATTACAGTAAAGTGGTAGCTAACTACTTAATTGCATTTAGTATGAAAAAGATTACTTAAAAATTCTGTTGAAGCCAACTGTATTTGGTTACTTTAAAATTTTAGCTAGAGGTAGCTAACCCCGAAGATAACACAAAAATCAGAAATGTTAGCTAACTTCTACGTTGGTAGCCAGAATCTTAAAATTGGTTTTGTTTAAGATTAATATATGTCTAGAGAACGTGACAGTAAGAGGCAAATAAAACTTTAGGTGGCTGAATAGGTAGCTTAGCTTTAGCTAGCTAGCCAACTATAAAGCATAGGTGAATAAACATGTAAACAAATAGAAAAAATACCCGAAAGTACTTTTAAAAGAAACTGCAATCTTGTTAGAATACAAATAGAAGTATCAGAAAGAAAAAATAAAGCAAACAGTTAAGAAACTTTTCTTTCTCCAGTGAAATGAAATGAGTTGGTTCAATCTGCTTGCCAAATTTCGGACCGATAACGTAAAAATCGTTGCTAAGGAATATAAAGAGCTTTAATTTCTGATTGGTCATTTATATAAAACTCCGCTCCTGATTGGACCTTTATTTTAGCGGCAATTGTCCCTGTACCAGTGGGGGCCCGACGGGTTTCTCGTCCCTGCGTATTTTGTATTTCGTGCGTGGTTAACACAAGTCGCTTTTGACGCACGAACAGACAGACGGAATACGGCTATTATTATAGAGACTAGTCGTTAGCCCGTGGAAAAATCCACGGGGTCGCCCGTCCTTTATATATCACATTTCGTGTTTCCGTTACGGGACGCGGTAACCCTTTTGAACACACAGACAAAATACGGCTATTATTATAGAGACTGGAATGGCAAGGTTTGTCTTTGCAACTTGTGTAAAAAATAGTTCCGTGTAAATAAATTTATTTATTATATACGCATATTCATTTTCATTCATTTTTTCTTTTATAGTCGGTTTTGATTAGTTTTTGTATGTATTTATTAAAAACTACTGTAAATTATATATCCGACTTTAAATAAATTAAACAAACACAATACGATCGACAAGGCTCCCAAGCTTTCAGACTTTAACGTACCTTCTGAAGAGCAAAAGAACGGCGAACTGACTTTCGTAGTAGGATCCTTGGCTCTCTTAGGATTAGTAGCGTGTAAATATGCATAGGGAGTCGCAGACTGCTAGCGTTACATAATAACACATCGTTTTTTCATCTGCTTATTGCGTGTAATAGAAGTCGTAGGGCGGCAACGCGGAACATACTTCCAACGCGCGAAGCACTGCGCTAGCTCACTCTGTATCTAGCCAAGATTCCGAAAAACTGAGCAAGATTTACTACAACCCAGTACATCTTTGGGTTGGAAGGAAAGCCATCAAGCTGCTCGTTGAGGAAAGTAAATTATCGCGAAAGAAAGTAGTACACTGGCTTTCTCGGCAATTACTTTGGCTTCGACACATTCGGGGCCCAAAAAAGATAGACTATCCACACTTTACTATCACAAAGCCTAACGAAATGCACCAGTTTGATCTACTGTACATGCCTCATAACAAAGTTTATGGCAACACGTACAAGTATATCATGACAGGCATCGATGTAGCTTCACGTTACAAGGTTGCAAGACCTTTGCGTACGAAGAAGGCCGCAGATATTGCAGATATGATCAAGGACATCTACGCGAAGCCCGGAGGCAAGGCAGGACCTCTACGCTATCTTAAGATCTTCCAATGCGATAACGGAGCTGAGTTTAAGTCAGATGTGACAAAGCTGCTAGAAGTAAAAGGGGTGGAGATTAAGCGAGCCACAACCAAGTATCATCATACATTTACAGCGTTTGTTGAGTCCTTCAACAAGATCCTTGCGGAGAGACTCTTTAAACCTCAAGATGCGCAAGAGTTAGTCACTGAGGAGACTAGTAACACATGGGTGAAATACCTGTACTCTACAGTGAAGAGTCTCAACAATACCAAGACTGAGATGATTGGAATGAAGCCTTCGAAGGCCATCAAGCTGGATGAAGTACCGCTCGCGAAGAGTGAAGAGTACGCGGAGGAAAACCTATTACGAGAAGATGGACTCTGCCTCTATCTGCTTCAACCGGAGAAGAGCATGGTGATCAGAAAAGACATGCGACTGATGCATGGTGGAGCAAAAAGACGTATAGATTGGATCGTATCGTAGCAGAACCAAACAGTCGTGTGTTGTACTGGCTCAAAGCGGGACCTGAGCGTAGTTTTGTTGCAGAAGAATTAATGCTACTTCCAGATGATGTCGATGTCCCTCCTGAGTATGTGAAAGAATGGTGAAAGGGTATATTGTCATCTTGTAAGTCTCATGAGACTTACAAGAACATATGGGAAAAAACCTTTGCATCACAGCTACGCGCTTTGTCTGCGTGTCAAGGGCCTCCCTAGTCTTCCAGTGCTGGAACACCTAAATCATACAAGTCATCTCGAGTAAGGTCTATGAGTCTGAAGTGGCATCGATACCGCTCCACATGCCCTTCCTCTTCAAATCTGTTAAAGGCTTGGATACCGTTAGGATTGTCTATGACTACGATCTCTTCAGAGCTCGGAAAGTTGTCCCTGAACCATCTTCTCTTGGCGGGGAGAGCACGTCTTTGAACACGCGCACAGTAGTAAGGAAGATGATGATACTTGTCTTCGTCTTGTGAAGTGTGTTTACGGTATATGACAATCATGTTATCTTTGCCAGGGTCTTGTGCGTGTGGAATGTGTCTTTGCCGTAGCTCCAAGTTGTCCTGCTCAAGAATAGCAACCTGTCTATCTCTGTTTTCGAGATCATCCCCGAGGATAGCGATGGCTGCGTCTTTTTCTTCGGCCATTTTGGAAAGCCTCCGAGCTTCTCTGGGCAACACAGTCTCAAATACCCAATCTGTGAAAAGGTCTGCTTCTCTTCTATCACACCTAGCCGCATTTGTTACTTTTCAGGAACAAGTCGCTGAAGGGCTTTTACTCCTCCTTCTCGCTTGTATCCTACGACTCTCCAGACATCGGAGGCAACGATACATTGACCTTTATCCTTGACATAAAAAGATCTTGTTTTCCTTGAAAAAAATCACTAATGGCAAGGGACATCTTTCTTTGTATCTTAGGGTCCAGCCAGGGCCAGTGTTGCGTAAGCTATCGCATTTTGTATGGACGAATATATACAAAACTTAGGATGTTTTCGCATGTTCCTCCTCCTAGCGTCGCTGCTCTGCTCTCTTTCTACATCTATTCTCTAGCCTATCGATTCTATCACGCTGCTCCTCGATCACACGCCAGCTAGATTTAATTAGTGCGTCTATAGTTCTTTCATAGCCCTTGTCCTGTGCTTCATATATCTCTTGCCATCTTTTCTCCATTTCTTAGTATATCTTACACTTTTCTTGGTAAATGTCACACTGTTTCTCGAGCGAGCATATTCGTTCTTCGTTTTTACAGCACGCTATTTCCATCTTAACCTCTGTCTCCTTCGCTAGCAATTTTCGCATGCCGGTCACTGCGTAAGATATCGCACCTTGTGCGGTCACTCGAGAATTCTATAGCTTCTAGGGTGCTCCAGCCTCACGTACAAACAAGTATCTTTTTGAGCTGAGTCTTGATATTTTCCCAGTCACTAATCATATTGGTTTCATCGTCAACGAGCTTCATATCAGAGCGCTCGTGCGGGTACCACAGGAACAGTTGCTTTTTCTGCCTTCGAAGGTTCTTCGGCAAAGTGGTATACGACTATGCTAAGAACCAAAGGCTATGCATCCGATGCCTCCCTGAGATGGCTAGTTCAAGCCGTTTGGCGCCTAATAAAGGCTTAGCACGTAAATCACGTGGTTCCACGTGCCTGCGCAGGTTACCATCTGTTTAGCGCATCCAGTCTCAATAGACTACGACGTCCCAAGTCGTTCTCCATTGCGCCAAGGCCTTATTGCACCCTCAACTACGTGTACAGGCCTCTAAAGGCTGTAGTATGACCCTTTGCCGCCTAATAAAGGCCTTACACGTAAATCACGTGGTTCCACGTGGCTCCGCATGTTGCCATCCCTCTAATGCTTCCAGTCTCAATAGACTGCGATGTCCGAAGTCATTTTCACTGGCGCCATGACCATACAACACCGTGATCTACGTGTACAGGCCTCTAAAGGTTGTTATATGGCCTTTTGCCGCCTTCTAAGGCCTAACACGTAAATCACGTGGTTTCAAGTGCGTGGGCAGGTTACCATTGGTCTAGTCCTTCCACTCTCAATGTCCTACGTGGTTACAAGTCGTTTTCTTTATCGTCAAGGCGTTATAACACCGTCAACTAAGCCCACGGGCGTCTAGAGGCTGATGTATGGCCTTTTGCCGCCTAATAAAGGCTTTGCACGAAAATCACGTGGTTCCACGTGCCTGCGCAGGTTACCATCTGTCTAGCACATCCAGTCTCAATAGACTGCGACCGCCCAAGTCGTTCTCCATTGCGCCATGGCCTTATAACACCCTCAACTACGTGTACAGGGCTCTAAACGCTGTTATATCACCTTTTGCCGCCTAATAAAGGTCTTATACGTAAATCACGTGGTTCCACGTTCCTCCGCATGTTACCATCCCTCTAATGCTTCCACTCTCAATGGACTGCGACGTCCCAAGTCATTTCCCATTGCGCCATGACCTTACAACACCATGATCTACGTGTACAGGCCTCTAAAGGCTGTTATATGGCCTTTTGCCGCCCCATAAAGCCTTACACGTAAATCACGTGGTTGCACGTTCCTGTGCAGGTTACCATCCGTCTACCGTTTCCAGTCGCAATAGACTACAACGTCCCTAGACGTTTTCCATTGCGCCATGGCAGTATGACACCGTCAACAACGCGTACAGGCTTCTAAAGGCTGTTATATGGCCCATTTACGCCTAATAAAGGTCTTACACGTAATTCATGTGATTCAGCGTACCTGCGCAGGTTGCTATCGGTCTAGTACTTCCACTCTCAATGGACTACGACGTCCCAAGTCATTTCCCATTGCGCCATGGCCTTACAACACCGTCGACTACGTGTACAGGCTCTAAATGCCGTTATATGGCCCTTTACCGCCTAATAAAGGCCTTACACGAAATTCACCTGGTTCCACGTGCCTGCGTGGTTACCATCGGTCTACTTATTCCACTCTTAATGGACTACGACTTCCCAAGCCGTTTTTCATTGCGCCATGGCCTTACAACACTGTCAACTACGTGTAGAGGCCTCTAAAGGGAGTTATATGTTCTTTTACCGCCTAATAAAGGCCTTAGACGTAATTCATGTGGTTCCACGTGCCTGCGCAGGTTACCATTGGTCTAGTCCGTCCACTGTCAATGTACTACAACGTCCCAAGTCGTTTTTATTGCGCCATGGCCTTACAACACCGTCAACTACGTGTACAGGCCTCTAAAAGCTGTTATATGGCGTTTTACCGCCTAATAAAGGCCTTAAACCTAAACAACGTGGTTCCACGTGCATGCGCAGGTTACCATCAGTCTAGCGCTCCCTGTCTCAATAAACTACAACGTCCCAAGTCGTTTTCCATTGCACCATGGCCTTATAACACCGTCAGATACGCGTACAGGCTTCTAAAAGCTGTTATATGGCATTTTTACGCCTAATAAAGACCTTACACGTAATTCATGTGGTTCCAGGTGCCTGCGCATGTTACCATCGGTCTAGTCCTTCCACTCACAATGGACTACGACGTCCCAAGTCGTTTTCTTTATCGTCATGGCGTGATAACACCGTGAACTAAGCTTAGAAGCGTCTAGAGGCTGTTATATGGCCTTTTCCTGACTAATAAAGGCTTTACACGTAAACCATGTGGTTCCACGTGCCTGCGCAGGGTACCATCGGTCTAGCGTTTCCAGTCTCAATAGGCTACAACGTCCCAAGTTGTTCTCCATTTCGCCATAGCCTGATTACACCCTCAACTGCGTGTACAGGCCTCTAAAGGCTGTTATATCACCTTTTGCCGCCTAATAAAGGTCTTATACGTAAATCACGTGGTTTCAAGTGCGTGCGCAGGTTACCATTGGTCTAGTCCTTCCACTGTCAATATACTACGAGGTTACAAGTCGTTTTCTTTATCGTCATGGCGTTATAACACCGTAAACTAAGCTCACAGGCGTCCAGAGGCTGATGTATGGCCTTTTGCCGCCTAATAAAGGCCTTATGCTTAATTCGTGCGGTTCCACGTGCCTGCGCAGGTTACCATCGGTCTAGTCCTTCCACTCTCACAGGACTACGACGTCCCAAGTCATTTTCCATTGTGCCATGGCCTTACAACACCGTCAACTACGTGTACAGGCCTCTAAGGGCTGTTATATGGCCTTTTGCCGCCTAATAGAGGCCTTACACGTAAATCACGTGGTACCACGTGCCTGCGCAGGTTACCATCGGTCTATTCCTTTCACTCTCAATGAACTACAACGTCACAAGTGGTTTTCCATTGCGCCATGGTCGTACAACACCGTCAACTACGTGTACAGGCCTCTAAGGGATGTTATATGGCGTTTTGCCGCATAATAAAGGCCTTTCACGTAAATCCCGTGGTTCCACGTACCTGCGCAGGTTACCATTGGTCTATTCCTTCCACTCTCAATGGACTACGACGTCCCAAGTTGTTTTCCAATTCGCCATGGCCTTACAACACCGTCAACTACGTGTACGGGCCTCTAAGGGCTGTTTTATGGCCTTTTGCCGCCTAATAAAGGCCTTACACGTAAATCCCGTGGTTCTACGTGCCTGCGCAGGTTCCCATCGGTCTAGTCCTTCCATTTTCAATGGACTACGACGTGCCAAGTCGTTTTTCATTGCGCCATGGCCTTACAACACCGCCAACTACGTGTACAGGCCTCTAAAGGCTGTTATATGTCCTTTTTCGGCATAATTACATGTAAGGCCTTTATTATTCGTCAAAAGGCCATATAACATACATTAGAGGCCTGCACACATAGTTGACGGTGTTATAAGGCCATGGCACAATGAAAAACGACTTGGAACGTCGTAGTACATTGAGAGTGGAACGTTTACAACAATGGTAACCTGCGCACGCACTTGAAACCACGTGATTTACGTGTAAGGCCTTTATTAGGCGGCAAAAGGCCATATAACAGCCTTTAGAGACCTGTACGCGTACTTGATGGTGTTGTAAAGCCACGGCGAAATGGAAAATGACTGGGAACATTGCACTCTATTGAGACTGGAAGTATTAGAGGGATGATAACATGCGGAGGAACGTGGAACCACGTGATTTACGTGTAAGGCCTTTATAAGGCGGCAAAGGGTCATACTACAGCGTTTAGAGGCCTGTACGCGCAGTTCAGGGTGTTATAAGGCCATGGCGCAATGGAGAACGACTTGGGCCGTCGCAGTCTATTGAGACTGGATGCGCTAGACAGATGGTAACCTGCGCAGTCACGTGGAACCACGTGATTTACGTGCAAAGCCTTTATTAGGCGGCAAAGGGTCATACTACAGCGTTTAGAGGCCTGTACACGTAGTTCAGGGTGTTATAAGGCCATGGCGCAATGAAGAACGACTTGGGCCGTCGCAGTCTATTGTGACTGGATGCGCTAGACAGATGGTAACCTGCGCAGTCACGTGGAACCACGTGATTTACGTGCAAAGCCTTTATTAAGCGGCAAAAGGCCATACATCAGCATCTAGACGCCTGCGTGCTTAGTTCACGGTGTTATAACGCCATGACGATAAAGAAAACGACTTGGGACGTCGTACTCCATTGTGAGTGGAAGGACTAGACCGATGGTTACCTGCGCAGGCACGTGGAACCACATGAATTACGTGTAATGTCCTTATTAGGCGTAAAAATGCCATATAACAGCTTTTAGAAGCCTGTACGCGCAGTTGAGGGTATAATAAGGCCATGGCGAAATGGAGAACGACTTGGGACGTCGTAGTCTATTGAGACTGGAGACCCTGGACGGATGGTAAACAACACAGGCACGTGGAACCACATGATGTACGTGTAAAGACTTTATTAGGCGTAAAAATGCCATATAACACCTTTTAGAAGCCTGTACGCGTAGTTGACGGTGTTATAAGGACATGGCGCAATGGAAAACGACTTGGGACGTTGTAGTCTATTGAGACAGGAGGCGCTAGACTGATGGTAACCTTCATATGCACGTGGAACCACGTGATTTACGTGTAAGGCCTTTATTATGCGACAAAAGGCCATATAACAGCCGTTAGAGGCCTGTACAAATAGTTGACGGTGTTATAAGACCATGGCGCAATGGAAAACGACTTGGATCGTTGTAGTCCATTCACACTGAAAGTACTAGACCAATGGTAACCGCCGCAGGCAAGTGAAACCACGTTGTTTAGGTTTAAGGCCTTTATTAGGCGGTAAAACGCCATATAACAGCTTCTAGAGGCCTGTACACGTAGTTGACTGTGTTGTAAGGCCATGGCGCAATGGAAAACGACTTGGGACGTCGTCGTACATTGACAGTGGAAGGACTAGATCAATGGTAACCTGGGAACGCACTTGAAACCACGTGATTGACGTATAAGGCCTTTAATAGGCGGCAAAAGGCCATATAACAGCCTCTAGGCGCCTGTAGGCTTAGTTGACGGTGTAATAACGCCATGACGATAACGAAAACGACTTCCGACGTCGTAGTCCATTGTGAGTGGTTACCATTGGTCTAGTCCGTCCACTGTCAATGTACTACAACGTCCCAAGTCGTTTTTATTGCGCCATGGCCTTACAACACCGTCAACTACGTGTACAGGCCTCTAAAAGCTGTTATATGGCGTTTTACCGCCTAATAAAGGCCTTAAACCTAAACAACGTGGTTCCACGTGCATGCGCAGGTTACCATCAGTCTAGCGCTCCCTGTCTCAATAAACTACAACGTCCCAAGTCGTTTTCCATTGCACCATGGCCTTATAACACCGTCAGATACGCGTACAGGCTTCTAAAAGCTCATCATCTGTCTAGCGCATCCAGTCACAATAGACTGCGACGGCCCAAGTCGTTCTTCATTGCGCCATGGCCTTATAACACCCTCAACTACGTGTACAGGCCTCTAAACGCTGTAGTATGACCCTTTGCCGCCTAATAAAGGCTTTGCACGTAAATCACGTGGTTCCACGTGACTGCGCAGGTTACCATCTGTCTAGCGCATCCAGTCTCAATAGACTGCGACGGCCCAAGTCGTTCTCCATTGCGCCATGGCCTTATAACACCCTGAACTGCGCGTACAGGCCTCTAAACGCTGTAGTATGACCCTTTGCCGCCTTATAAAGGCCTTACACGTAAATCACGTGGTTCCACGTTCCTCCGCATGTTATCATCCCTCTAATACTTCCAGTCTCAATAGAGTGCAATGTTCCCAGTCATTTTCCATTTCGCCGTGGCTTTACAACACCATCAAGTACGCGTACAGGTCTCTAAAGGCTGTTATATGGCCTTTTGCCGCCTAATAAAGACCTTACACGTAAATCACGTGGTTTCAAGTGCGTGCGCAGGTTACCGTTGTTGTAAACGTTCCACTCTCAATGTACTACGACGTTCCAAGTCGTTTTTCATTGTGCCATGGCCTTATAACACCGTCAACTATGTGTGCAGGCCTCTAATGTATGTTATATGGCCTTTTGACGAATAATAAAGGCCTTACATGTAATTATGCCGAAAAAGGACATATAACAGCCTTTAGAGGCCTGTACACGTAGTTGGCGGTGTTGTAAGGCCATGGCGCAATGAAAAACGACTTGGCACGTCGTAGTCCATTGAAAATGGAAGGACTAGACCGATGGGAACCTGCGCAGGCACGTAGAACCACGGGATTTACGTGTAAGGCTTTATGGGGCGGCAAAAGGCCATATAACAGCCTTTAGAGGCCTGTACACGTAGATCATGGTGTTGTAAGGTCATGGCGCAATGGGAAATGACTTGGGACGTCGCAGTCCATTGAGAGTGTAAGCATTAGAGGGATGGTAACATGCGGAGGAACGTGGAACCACGTGATTTACGTATAAGACCTTTATTAGGCGGCAAAAGGTGATATAACAGCGTTTAGAGCCCTGTACACGTAGTTGAGGGTGTTATAAGGCCATGGCGCAATGGTGAACGACTTGGGCGGTCGCAGTCTATTGAGACTGGATGTGCTTGACAGATGGTAACCTGCGCAGGCACGTGGAACCACGTGATTTTCGTGCAAAGCCTTTATTAGGCGGCAAAAGGCCATACATCAGCCTCTAGACGCCCGTGGGCTTAGTTGACGGTGTTATAACGCCTTGACGATAAAGAAAACGACTTGTAACCACGTAGGACATTGAGAGTGGAAGGACTAGACCAATGGTAACCTGCCCACGCACTTGAAACCACGTGATTTACGTGTGAGGCCTTAGAAGGCGGCAAAAGGCCATATAACAACCTTTAGAGGCCTGTACACGTAGATCACGGTGTTGTATGGTCATGGCGCCAGTGAAAATGACTTCGGACATCGCAGTCTATTGAGACTGGAAGCATTAGAGGGATGGTAACATGCGGAGCCACGTGGAACCACGTGATTTACGTGTAAGGCCTTTATTAGGCGGCAAAGGGTCATACTACAGCCTTTAGAGGCCTGTACACGTAGTTGAGGGTGCAATAAGGCCTTGGCGCAATGGAGAACGACTTGGGACGTCGTAGTCTATTGAGACTGGATGCGCTAAAACAGATGGTAACCTGCGCAGGCACGTGGAACCACGTGATTTACGTGCTAAGCCTTTATTAGGCGCCAAACGGCTTGAACTAGCCATCTCAGGGAGGCATCGGATGCATAGCCTTTGGTTCTTAACATAGTCGTATACCACTTTGCCGAAGAACCTTCGAAGGCAGAAAAAGCAACTGTTCCTGTGGTACCCGCACGAACGCTCTGATATGAAGCTCGTTGACGATGAAACCAATATGATTAGTGACTGGGAAAATATCAAGACTCAGCTCAAAAAGATACTTGTTTGTACGTGAGGCTGGAGCACCCTAGAAGCTATAGAATTCTCGAGTGACCGCACAAGGTGCGATATTTTACGCAGTGACCGGCATGCGAAAATTGCTAGCGAAGGAGACAGAGGTTAAGATGGAAATAGCGTGCTGTAAAAACGAAGAACGAATATGCTCGCTCGAGAAACAGTGTGACATTTACCAAGAAAAAGTGTAAGATATACTAAGAAATGGAGAAAAGATGGCAAGAGATATATGAAGCACAGGACAAGGGCTATGAAAGAACTATAGACGCACTAATTAAATCTAGCTGGCGTGTGATCGAGGAGCAGCGTGATAGAATCGATAGGCTAGAGAATAGATGTAGAAAGAGAGCAGAGCAGCGACGCTAGGAGGAGGAACATGCGAAAACATCCTAAGTTTTGTATATATTCGTCCATACAAAATGCGATAGCTTACGCAAACACTGGCCCTGGCTGGACCCTAAGATACAAAGAAAGATGTCCCTTGCCATTAGTGATTTTTTTCAAGGAAAACAAGATCTTTTTATGTCAAGGATAAAGGTCAATGTATCGTTGCCTCCGATGTCTGGAGAGTCGTAGGATACAAGCGAGAAGGAGGAGTAAAAGCCCTTCAGCGACTTGTTCCTGAAAAGTAACAAATGCGGCTAGGTGTGATAGAAGAGAAGCAGACCTTTTCACAGATTGGGTATTTGAGACTGTGTTGCCCAGAGAAGCTCGGAGGCTTTCCAAAATGGCCGAAGAAAAAGACGCAGCCATCGCTATCCTCGGGGATGATCTCGAAAACAGAGATAGACAGGTTGCTATTCTTGAGCAGGACAACTTGGAGCTACGGCAAAGACACATTCCACACGCACAAGACCCTGGCAAAGATAACATGATTGTCATATACCGTAAACACACTTCACAAGACGAAGACAAGTATCAGCATCTTCCTTACTACTGTGCGCGTGTTCAAAGACGTGCTCTCCCCGCCAAGAGAAGATGGTTCAGGGACAACTTTCCGAGCTCTGAAGAGATCGTAGTCATAGACAATCCTAACGGTATCCAAGCCTTTAACAGATTTGAAGAGGAAGGGCATGTGGAGCGGTATAGTAATTAGCATTTTCAACATCTGTTAAGAACGCCATCTCATCAAATGTTTTATAGCTTCTATATACAATTTTCTTTGGCTTTAATCGTACTAAATGTGATTTAACGAAAGTAGTAATCATAAGATGGTGATCACTAAGTCCTGTGTCAGTAGCAACCGTGTTTTGAAAAGACCTTGGTTTGTTAGTAAGAATTAGATTTATACATGAGCCTCCAGTCTTAGCAAAGCAAGTTTTATCTTTTACCAAATTTTTGAGATTAAAAATATCACAAAGAGACTTTAAATGATCATACCCATAATGGGTCAAATCATGGACATCTATATTCAAGTCACCAGTCACCATAATATTATCGTAGCAATGTAATATTGTCGCATTCCCCCATCAAACTCCTTTAAATCCTCCCCGGCTTGCTTCTTCAGCTCTCTTTGATGATTGTGCCAGTCGATTTTTGCTTGTCGATCGCGTACCCACTGTGCTTGCGCAGCTTGTAGTTGTACTATAGCTTTGTCGTGCCTTTTCCGCTCCTTTTCCCCATGCCCTGAGAGTTTGCTGAATAGAAAATTGGACCCCGAAAATGCTAGTGCATTTATTGCTGCACCAGCCACAAGAACTCCGATAGTTGCCATTTATTTAGGGGGCATCAGGGAACGCTTGTACCATCCTTACTTTATTACATAGTCGTCAAACAAGATCGCGCCCGTCATGTAGCCGCCAAACTTCAGACCGTCTTCCAGATCCATCTTGGCTCCTGGTCTGGAAACTCCTAGCATCTTTTTTGCTCCTAGCGGTAAAGGTATAGTGTACGATACTAAGCGAGCAGATTCCCATAGAGAGTCTACGACTTCTTTCTGATACTCCTTAGAACTCATTTATTATAGGGCTCAATGCATTTTGAATAGGCTTAAATCGTCGTCACGGGCAGGCAAAGCGCGGAGCTGTGATGCAGGTTGCTTACACTGAGGAGCTGGGTTGTCGAGTGATTTTGGAGCCTTGCCTTCGTTCCGAGTTGCTGCTGTTCGTACGATGCCTCGCGCCTACCAAACACCGGCGCTTATCGCGAGTACGGCGATTCCTGCTCCTACTGTCGCTAACATTGTAGAACTTGACTTACTAGTACTATCCGTAGTAGTACTATTACTATTACTATTGCTACTATTACTGTTACTATTACTACCAGTAGTAGTACTATCAATTGACTTATTTCTCAAGTTCCATCTATTCTTACGGTTCCATTCGGTAAGTTTATGCCCCTTTGCGACGTTAGAGGCTTTCTTTGTTATCACATGCTGTTGCTTCGCGCTTTGCCCTTGACCTTGTGTACTATCGCTCATTTATTGGAACTATGTTCCTGCATATTATCATTCAGCTGACTTGCACGTTGCCCATCTTCCGAATCCTCTTCCTTCCTCTTAGACAGCTGAGTGTGGTTGACTGTATGAGCAGCAACGAGAAGGGGCGCTAGAAATTTACCAAAGGCAGAGTAGACGAGGATTCCTAAATCTGCCATACAATCCTTGATAATCGGGTCTTCCTCGATATCTCGCTTCAAAGCCTTAGCACTATCGAGCTGAACAACATTCCCTACGACGTTTGCGTACATAGTGATTGCATGCGAAGAGAGTACCTTGGCGTTTTTTTCTCCCTTTTCGTGGATCTCACGTTGAACATATTCCGCATATGCCTTTTCTATCGCATCATCTGGCGCCTTGTCTACAAAGCCTTCAGTACACTTTTTCGGTAAGAGATGCCCTTTACCTTTGCGTAGAGCATCCTTCAAGACTTCACGTTTATCTACTACATTTTGCATCACATGCGTGTCTCGTTGTTGTAGAGCTTCTGCGGGCGTGCTAGCGTCATCGAATATTTGAGCAAGTTCAGACATTCTGTTTATTATACGTCTGTATCTTAGAAAACAGAGTAAGATCATGAAGCTCTGCATAAGCAGCAAGGCGTAAGGTAGAGCGAGTGCGCATGCTATAGCAATATCTAAACAAACTTCCATTTATTGTACAGTGTGCTTGACCGCTACTTAGAAAATCTATTGGTCCAAAGGCACCGTGTGCATACCATCCTCTAAGACGCGACGTTTGTCGTAGAACGCTGAAAGGCCTAGCTTACGCTGCTCATAAGTTATCATCCCCTGATTGTGCACCCGAAAACCTGTGTTTTTCGCAGTGTCTAAAACTCCTTTGAACGCGTTCATGTACCTATACCAAGTCATGGCATTCTGCCTTTTCGACATCCCTTTACACGAGAACTTCGTGCCCTCTTTCCCTTCGACGAAGTAGCACTTGACTGTCACCGCAATCATCCTGGACCCTATAAATTCCGCTTTGAATAACCCTCCGGTTCGTGCCGAATACTCGTCCGTCACAAGCCAGTTTGTCACCTCTTTGTTGTACTCCTCGAGCAACTCAGGACGTACGACATCTCGAAACTCTTCCCCAGAGATAGCAAAATACGCGCTATCTGTATTCATGTAGATATACTCAAAGTCTCGACGATCTACATACTTGTCCAGGAAATCGTAGTAAAACTCCAGCATACGTAGCTTGGCTAGCTGGTACACCGCGATGCCACATTGGTAGGCTCTGTCAATGCTGCACTTGTGCTTACCTTCTCTGATCTCATAAGCATCGCCTATCGGCTCCAAGTCTTCGAGATATGGAGATCTCATCGTTTGATCAACCTTCTTTTCGTCTCTCGTGAAAGTTGTATTTGCATGCCTCGCGACATCTTCGATCATCTTCCCGTAGAACGAGATACCCTTCAGCTTGGCTGTTTTCTCCAGTTATCCGCTTGTCAGAGTCTGCATCGGCTTCTCTGCGAGCATCGGCAATCTCCTCGGGAAACCAAGCAAATGGCTTACCTCGTTTGTACTGGAGGAATTGGTGGAAGGCTGTCACTTTCAACCCATGATCCAGGTAGCACTTGAGTACCGGTGTATACAGCAGGATCTTTTCCGCCTTCGTCAACCCAAGGAGCTTACGTGTTCCAGGAACACGTTTACGACCTGTCGATGTCAGGTACGCGTGCATATGCTCCGGAATTGCTTCATCTGGTATCTCCTTTACCACAAACAGAGGCGACATCTCGGACAATTTCTCATGCAGCTCCGCGGGTACTTTAATGTCAACCTGTGCATACCCAAACAAGGAGCCCGCTTGCACACCTCGTGTTAGTATCTCGAGGTTATGGGCCGATTTTGGTGTGGGCACCGCAAGGGAAGTCGTATTTCAAGGTGCTCGGATACAACATGTTGGCATCGAGCCCCAAGACGGTCATGCACGTTTTGGCGTCCTTGTATACATGTGAACTGATGCCTGTCACACCACGCTCGTGATACCGACAGAACACGATCGCCGGGCCTCCTACCATACCCGTTTGTAGCAGCTCGTAGGCTTCGTTCTTGGTGCATTCCGTGCAGGCTTTCTGCACCTCTTTACAGTCTATACAGGTCTTGCGGAAGCAGGCGTCTTTACATTTATGCTTGCAAGGTTCCCCTGGACCGTAGAGCTCTACCTTAGGGTTTAGTCTTAGAGCCTTGTTCAACACATAGCGCATCGATACACCAGGGATACTCACCGCATCATTCAAGATGTCGATATCATCTCCATAATACTGCAGTCTTGTCTTGTCTACCACTTCGATGAAGGGCTCAACGTCTGCCATGTTGTACTCGCGCAACCAGTCCATCATTGTCACACAACTTCGCTTATAGAACTCTCCGCAGAAGGCTTCGTACTCTTCGGGTGATAGCGTATTTTTACCGCTTAGCTAGCTATAGAAGTCATCGTGAGCGACAGGCCCGACGTGGTTCAGCTTGTCATAACTGGACAGTCACTCGTACGGGAGCACGAGCTTTTCGAGCTTGCATTCGAGAGATTTGCACCATCTATCATAGCTCATACCAGGGGCGAGGAAATTCGTAATGTCGAGGAATTTAAACTTAGAGATTGTCACGAACATGTAGTTGTTGTCCTTCTTTGCCACCTTGATCTTCTCGCCTTTCGTGTCGTCGTCTGGAACGCTATGCGCCTTGCCTGTTGCAAAGTATCGCTTGATCATGTTCAGATTATACTTCCCGCTGTTGAAGCCTATCACCGCTACCTGGTTCACCCATTCGTTCCACGCATCCTGGGTCTGGACTGGGAGCATAGCGAAGTCAACAGGTCTCGGGTACATTCTCTCCACTTCTGCGACGATGAGAGCGTGTCTCTTTTCCAGGTCTTCCACAAAGCGTTTCACTAAAACTTTAGGATCTTCATGTTCTATGAACGTGGGGTTGCCATTCAGACTATCATGAATAGCGACACTTACCGGTATATGCTCAGATATATGCATCAGATCTGTCGTCTGTCTCCTATTCAAGGGCAGCAAGAGGGCCTCAAATCAAACACGATGTAGTGAGGATATGGCGTAAAATTCCTTCTTGAAGAAGCGCTTAACTTTGGGTGGTTTCTCGCTTTCCCACACTGTAACGAGGTCATATCCCAGTTCCCGTAGCATAACCTCCTTCTTCTTCGTTTGTTCGTAACGGTATGCGTTCGCTTGTGGCTGACAGGGGCATCCGTGCCATTTGCACCCCTGGTACTCGTAGATGGTCTACTTTCCACTCCTTCCCTTTTCCATCACATATAACACGCTCTCCGCCATGTCCGCCATGTCCGCAGAGTGCGTGGTGTATATGTCTTCCTGTTTCCATCGACATGTGTTCTAACCATTGCGACGCAGCGTAGCTAAAGCCCTCACCGTAGAATACCTTCTCCGACTTGCTCGGCATACGCTTCACTTTCTCACCTTTGCAGATGATCGTCGTCTTGACCCCTTGGCATTCGTTCTTCTTGTGCCGCCTGAGATTCCAGGCTTCCGTTAAGAACTGCCCACATACCTCACACTTCAGCGTCTTTGTCAACACTTTGATATCTTTGATGTAGAAGCAGTGACCTTCCAACATTCCAAGAGTGATGTCATCTAGCCCTTTCTTGTGCTGGTTCTGCCCATAGACGAGTCGCCATGGTGCTTTCTCGTTGTTTGCCTTGGGCTCATACACTTTAATATTGATCTTGAAGTGCTTTGCGATACCTTCCATATCCACCAGCTTCGTAGGGCGCACGTCCTTACGTTTCAGTTTAGGGTCCTCGTAGTACTCTCGGGCTAGGGTAAGAGCTGGCCTTATAAGGAACCCTGTTCCACGTTCTACGCTAGCCCTCTTTTCTACCGCTAAAAATCTCCAGACACATTGGTTGTCGGTTCTTTCCTCCTTACCATCCATAGCGTAGATACATCGTTTCTTCCGCAGCCAGTCTGGAAGAGGTCCGCATCCCAACAGAGGCTCACGCGGGCTTATGATCTTGATCTGAACATGGTTGAAGATGACTTTCTCTCGTAGTTTTCTGAGGTCTCGATCGTTCTTTCTGGTGGTAGGTATGCTTTGCTCCCAAACTCAGCATCCTCCAGATCCAGACGCTTCGTTTCGCATTTCTCTATAAAGGCTTCAATTTCGGACACGCTTGAGAGTGATCCTTTGGTGTATTTAGGCTTTCCGTAGGGAATTACACCACCTCCACCCTCGTAGATGTCGCAGTACACAACCTTCACTCGCATGTCTATATAAGGGGTGATTTTATCCATGATAGCACGCGGTGAGCAGTTGGTTGAGGTTTTTGTTGAGCCGCCATGTCTTGACACGATTCCCATCCTCCAGCATCTGTATATCATTTTCATCGAATATGTGCTGAATGTCTTCGAGCCCTTTTGGATCCGTGGCCTTCTTCTTTTCTCTTGGGAACATGTGTTTGAGGTCTTCGATCTCTTGATATTCGTCTTGTATATCCTCCGTGTCGTAGTAGTTCTCTTGTGCTTCTTGTTCGACCTCATCGTGAAGCGTCGTCCCTCTCGAAATTTGTTCCTTTGCCCTGTTGTAATAAAGAGTAACAGTATCTCGCACGTTCTTCACTCGATCGGCAAGAGCGTCGCGAGTTGCTGCTAGGCGCTGATACAGCACTATATATTTTGCTCATTGAATTTTTGAACCAACTCATGTCTCTTTATTATATACAGATTTTGGACTTTCGGATCTTTTCTGAAGTGGACAGAACTTTGAGTAGGGACGCTTTCCCTTTCTACTCAAGTTGATCGCGAAGCTCAGCATGATGGTATGCATGAGTGAACAAGGTCAGCGTTTTTTAGTTATTTGATATGTGATATATCTGTGACGTCACACGGTTTTTGAGGGGGGGTACTCGCAAGCGAGGGTTTTGCGCTTAAAACTCAAATTCCTGTACTGAACCCATCCATACTAGTAGTCACGCTGCTGGCGGTGTTGTAAAGGCCTGGCGTTGAGGGAAAAACGACTGCGGACGTCGCAGTCCATTGGGACTGGAAGGACTAGACCGATATGGAAACGAGGTGGTGACGTCAGTTATTTTTCACCGCTTGGGTAACTAGGGACCACCTGGGACAAATTTGGGTAAGTTTCCCAACTCTGGCTCCCCGAATCCGTTTCGGAATGAACGGGTTGATGACGTCATCAAGAAACCTTTAAACCCCAATATCTCTGCAACCGTTTGTCAAAGATACATGATCATATACATTTTCTTGATCAGCGTTTCAAAATCTATATCGATGGAGGCAACAGGTATACAAATTTCTAAAAAAAAATTTCTGTGTGTTTTGGCGGGTCTTTGTTGAAGTCAGCAAAATTTTTAAAACCTTATATCTCCTTAGGCATTCGTCGAAAACATATGATCATGTACATTATTTTGATCAGCCTTTTAACCTCTACACATTACATACAACGAATAAACTAAATTTTTGCCAAAAAATGTTTTGCATCTGCACAGCTGACGTCAGCTAAAAATCTAAAACAACCTATTTTTCCATTGTCCTTCTGGCCTAAGTGGATTTCTCCACGGGCCTTATCGACTAGTATAGATGACTTGTCAATGTTTACAAAAGTTAAAAAGTTTGCGGTTTTTTGCACATGCGCAAGCATTTCTGTATGCAGAAAATATAAGCAACAGACAAAAATAATCAAAGAAAACCATCCAAAAAAGAAATATTCGCTCAAAATTAGTGAAATTTTTTAAGAAGAATTAGAAGAATATTGTTAAAATTTAATCCCAGTTCCTCTTGAATCTTATGCTACCCAAAAAATCTTCAATCTTCATTAATAACCGTATTACCCTGTTCGAGTCCTGCTTTTTTACATACACAAAAGTGCGCGCGGCATTGTTCTCAAAATGAAATCAAAACAATACGTCACGCGGAAAGTGGTCTATATAAGATAATTTTCCCGCACGGTACTACAACCATGCACATAATCTTTGAGACAAACTAGAAATTCTATCAAAAAAACAGAAATGGCCGTTGACGCAAATGTCCATTGTTCCAACTGAGACGGTTTAAACATGTAAAAAGCTATAATTAGCCTATAGCAGCACTGTAAGGCTTCGTTCTAGTGAACTTTTCGGTTTCACTAGTTGAATTCAGAATTTCCTAAGACCTTAAGTCGAAGCTAAAGCTGAAGTTCCGTGAGCCTGGAGGCAGTACGTCGAGTTTGAGAAGACTTGTGGTGCGAGTTTGTGAATTTTTTTTTGTCAAAAATCGAAAAGTCTCAATATATTATGTGGGTGATTGTAGGTGAATTGCCCCCGGAGAGTTGCCCCCGGTGAATTGCCACCCAGTAAATTGCCCCCTGGAAGATTGCCCCCCGGAGAATTACCCCCCGGAGAATTGCCCCCTGGAAGATTGCCCCCCAATAAAATGACTTGTATTTTTTTAAAAGAATCAGGAAAATAATTTTTGTTACGTGTTCAGCCTGGCATTGTTCTTATTTTGTTCTTATATTTTTTAGCCTTTTGCTGCTATAATAAAAATATTTTAATAAAAAAAAAGTGTACTTTTTTCTAAAAAGATATATATATATGTATTTTCTTTTTAAAGCACAGTTTTTCACAATGCTACAAATGATAAATCTAAGAAGAATAGGACAATCATTATTCAAACGAAATAACACATTTTTTATAGCAATAAAAGAGACAAATTCGCTTAAAAACGATACAAAGTAAAAGTGTAACAAACGTATTTAAAAATTAGCATAAATGCTAAACTAAATACAATGTACAAAGTATTATAAAGCCAAGTTATGAGCAATACTGCGTAGGTATTCCATGATACGACGATTGGGGTAGTCATTTACACGATATGCAAAATACTGGCGTTATTGTCAAGATATCGTCTTCGCCGAGGTGGAGCAGGATGTCCTCCAAGATGTTGAAGTATCGAAACACGAACAATAATAGCCTCCTCCTTTTTTAATACACCCAAGAATTTCCAGAAATTCGGGTGACAAGATGTTAAATGTCCCTGGAAGCTTCGGTGCCATCCCTCAACGCTATTGTTTGTTCTCGGCAATTCTTCTTCAGTGTGTGTTGCGCAACCGTTCCTTTCGTTTCAGAAAATGTTGCAACTGTTTTCACACATCTCCTATTTGCATAAATAGGCAATATCGTCACTTAAACAGCTGTTAGGGCGTGTACAAAAAATTGTCAATTAATTTTTTTAATTTTATTAATTCTCCGGATACCTTCCCGCACATATAGAGGCCGTAATGGTCCGTCCCGTCCATAGACCGTGTTCTAAGTTGGGTGAGAACCCTGTTCTACCCAGATTGCGAAAACGGTCTGAACAGGATTATGTACGCATGACCCGATTATGTTTTCCTTGCCCTGATTATGTCGTGGTGACCGGATTATAAACGCTGATATAATGGCTGGCCAGGCAGGTTGTGATTGGCATTTTCTTCGAACTTTTCTTCGCGGGAGTTGAATTCTGGGGATGACCTAAATTATTGGTTTTTGGGGAATTAAGTTTGGTGAAAAGTTATTAAACCAAATCCCAAAATTTAATTTCAACGAAGTTTCGTTTCATTTGAGAACAACAACAACTTTGCCACCAGGGCTATTTGCTTGTCAGAAGTGATGACGAATGATATAAAAGCCGGTCGGCCCCGATTATGCCCCGATTATGTTCGTTCTATAAGTGAGAAATAATATAAAAATGTTGTACATAAGCTGGCCTGCCCCGATATTATGTTCGTTCTATAAGTCTCAAATAATATTTTTAACTGTCGTACATAAAAAGTGCCAAATAATATAAAAAGTGTCGTACAAGCTGGCCTGCCCCGATTATGTTGTCCTGATTATGTATTTTCTGCCCTGTTTATAAACGGGGCAAGGTGCCATACATATTTCGGACCGCGTTCATAATCCGGGCAGAGAAGAGCCAAGGATTCTCCTCGTTACCATCGTATTTGGCAATTGCTGTAACCTAGAGATGTTGTGTTTGTAAAATAAAACTTGTAGCATAATGTTATCCTTCAAGTCTATTCTGAAGAAATCCCAAGGTACGGCTGTCTCAGCATAAAATTACTGCCTGCATCTAATACGAAAAGTCTGTAATGCCCCAAGTGGATAATATTTTTAAAATTTTCTTTAAGGACTTTATAAAACATCCGCTATAAAACGGTTTTGTCATTTGCAAAACTTTAACATTAGTACATTAGATTGATGTCAATACGTTAAGTACAATTGGCAAAGCCATTGCATTACACTTTTTAGTTTAAGGCTAAATAAATGCGAAATTGGGTAAGTTTCACGGCACACGGACGACAATCTTCAGTAGTAATAAAACCTAACCGTAAAAGTTGCAATACAATGGTATCAAAAATTACAATACAATGGTATCAAAAATGGACGTAAAAAAGATGTAAAAATGACGTCAGTCGCGTGAGTCGTACGTAGCCAGATAAAATTTGTTCATGTGTCTGCATTTCGCCACAATTTCAGTTCTTTTATTGAGCAGATTGTTATCATGGTAGATTGCAATTTGGTATTTTTCCTCCTGGCAGAGCTGACATGAAACACTTTCCGGGGAAAATGATCTGGATGTCTTTAAGATTTTCCAACTAATATTGGGGTTTCCATTCTGCTTCTTGATTCTCCAAAACTCCATAGACAAGGTCGTGCTGCTTTCGTATTTTTGATGTGCAAATGAAGTCTTGTGAGTCGCGTAGCGTTTTTTGAATGCTGTTTGACAGAGACCAATATACTTTTTTTCGCCGTAGTTGGGGAGGTCGGATGTTATCGTTGCCTCATACACGATATTGGAAGCAAGACAGTTTTGGTTCATTGGGCATAGATCTTTCCTCATGCAGTTGCAAGTTCGTTGATTGGTGGGAGGTGTTGGGGGGTTGATTATTTTGTTGTTGTGTGAGTTGATAATGGTGTTCATACTCGGCATGCAGCTGTAGCTCAGCTTGATGTTGTTTTTGTTGAATATTTTGTTGAATTTATGTTTTATTGGGAAATGTTTTTGGATGAGGTGGAAGAAGAATTTGCCAATATTGGTTTTCAGGTTTTTGTGGTATGGTGGGTTGAACCAGATGATCTTACGTTTTCTGTTTCTGTTGTATGTGGCTTGTTGCTGCTGGTGTGGTTGGAACTTCAGTTGGTGGGTGTACCCAGATCTTTTAAGGGCTTCCTCGTAAAATGCTGCTGATTCTTGGAACACTTCCTCGTTGCATGACGTGTTTGACAGTCTTGTTTCGATCGAGATGGGGATTTGTTTGATAATGTTTGGTGGGTGATTGGACTGTTTATGGACGTAGTTGATGATGTTATCAGGTTTGTGGTATGGTCGGTAGGTTCCGTTTGCAAGGTTGAGCGTCAGGTCGAGGTAGTTAACGATTTTCATGTTGCACTGGATGACAATCTCGAGGCCGTTTTCTTTAAAGATTTTTTGGAAATCTTTTTTGATCTTTTCTGCTTGTGGGCCGCTCAAGTTCTTAAAAGCAGCGAGTCCATCGTCTCGATAAAGTCCAATGGATCTCTTGTCGTACCGGTTCGTGATGATAGATAGGATGTAACAGCCTACCAACTCGCACACTTCAGCTCCGTCATATGCTCCCATTGTAACATCAAAAAGCTTCTCACCTTTTTCATCCAGCTTTCGCGGTTGTTGAAGAGAAGTGACTTTCGGGAATGGTAGATTATCTCCTTTTCCTTGTCGTTGATATTTGTTAAAGTATCCGCAAATCGAGGCGAATCTTTCAGAATAGTTTCTGTTATGGAAGGATAAAAGTCCTTGACATCAAACAGCATGAACTTGTTAAGATGTTTGTCTTGAATTCCAGTGAACCACTCGATCACATCTCTGCTGCTGTTCCATTGATTGATCTGAAGACTGTTGCGGATATTTTTGTTGATCTTTTGGAGGATGACTTTGCTTATTCTACCCAGTTCGTTTTTAGCAGGGTTGATAAGGCGGGTGGTGGGGTTGTTGTTGAAATTCTCCTTGTGATCTTTCAATGTTACGAAGCAGTTGTTTTGGCCGTTTATGTTCATACGGGAGAGAACGGGTTGATCTTTCAGTATTTCCTTTCCTTTCTGGTTGATGACATTCTCGATTTTTCCTTTTGACTTTTTGTATGTCGATGTGATGGAATTCCTTAGTATGCCATCGTATTCAGTTTTGGAAAGTTTGTAGATGTTGTTTGTTTTGTCTGCCCGTACGTACACTTTGTCCGACTGGTTGATGGTTTTATGTCTTCTTTCAGCTTGGTTTGGAATGCGTCGTCGTTTTTGTTGAACTTGAGGTGTCTGATAATATCAATGAATTCTTTTTCGAATTCGATCATCTCCTTGACCTGCGATGGCGTGTGTTTTGTTTTGAAACCATATGTTTCTGGAATTGTCTTGTCGTTTTCGTCATTTTCGAAGAAGATAGCTTTCCACCTCATGCGTTTGATGACAGCTTCAATCTTTTCGATGAGTTTCAATTTGTATCTGCGTTCCGAAGCGATCGGGATATTCTTTGTAGAGTAATGAAGGTTTGTTTTCTCCATGTTGAAGAGTTGAAGTAAAGTGCTTGACAATATCTGGAGCGTTTATATGCGTTGAAGGTTATTCTTCTTTCTTCATAAAGTGCTCAATGTTGTTTCAACAGAGCGAATACACAAGTAAAGAAAACAATGGTTTGTATTTTCTAAACTAATAGTTTCATGCCGCCACACGGACGACAATCTTCAGTAGTAATAAAACCTAACCGTAAAAGTTGCAATACAATGGTATCAAAAATTACAATACAATGGTATCAAAAATGGACGTAAAAAAGATGTAAAAATGACGTCAGTCGCGTGAGTCGTACGTAGCCAGATAAAATATAAAACATCCTAGCTATATTTTTCATTGTTCTTCTGCCTAAGTAGATTTTTCAACAGGCTTATCAATTAGTTTAATATAATACAGTCAGTGAAAACCACTAAACAGGGGCTGTTCTGCCCGGATAATAAACGCTGCCCTGATTAAGTACGGCAGCTGCCCCGGTTAAGAACAGGGCAGAAAATACATAATCAGGGCAACATAATCAGGACAGGCCGGCTTATTACTCAAAAAATATTATTTGGCACTTATAAAAGGAACATAATCAGGGCAGGCCAGTTTATATACGACAGTCTAATATTATTTCTCACTTATTATAGAACGAACATAATCGGGGCAGGCCGACTTATGTATGACAGTCAAATATTATTCGAGACTTTAGAACAAATATAATCGGGGCTGACCGCTTTTATATCATTCGTCATCACTTCTGACAAGCAAATAGCCCTGGTGGCAAAGTTGTTGTTGTTCTCAAATGAAACAAAATTTTGTGGCAAATACTAAATTTTGGGATTCGCAAGTTTAATAACTTTTCACCAAACTTAATTCCTGCAAAAAGAATAATTTAGGTTCCGTGAAATTTAGTTACTTCAAAGTATATTATCATCATCATCATCATCATTCTCGGCCTAACGTCCGTTTTCCATGCTAGCATGGGTTGGACGGGGTATATTAATGACCCTCTTCCAATCTGATCTAGACTGTGTTAGATCTAAACTCAACTTCCTCTGTATCAAGTCTGTCCTTATAACCTCCTGCCAAATCTTTCTCGGTCTGCCTCTGGGCTTTTCCCCAGGAACTATCAAGTCTCTACACTTTCTTACCCAATTATCCTCCTCCATTCTTTCCAAGTGCCCCAGCCAATTCAATCTTCTTATTATCTGGATAACATCTTTAATTCTACGGATACTTAACCTGCTTCTTAGCTCATCTGAACTCTTTCTGTCTCTCAGACTGGCGTTACACATCCACCTAACCATTCTCATATCATTCCTTTCTAAAACAGTCAAGATCTTCCTGCTTCACTGCCCATGTCTCACTACCATACAACATAACACTTCTTACACAGGCCTCATATAACCTACCTTTTACCTCAATTGACAAGACTCTGCTAGTCAACAAAGGAAGTACTCTCTGAACTTTTTCCAAGCAGAACCTACAGTACCGCCTGCGTGTAACTTTACATGTACGCGATAGTTATCACCTTCGCATGAGCTTTCGGTAGCGTCAGAACTTTCGTTGTTATTGTTAACCTATTGTTAAATACATGAGCTATTTTTGCATGTTGAAAACAATAGAGTTCATGTCTTGTTCGCGAAATTTAATTAGCTCATGTGAACTGCGTGTGTCCCATTGTTGTATTTAATTGCTATAGTCGTCAAGAGATCAACGAAATAAAATAAAATTTAACAAAGATTTATTTATCTATTGTTTTTACTCACGAACGGCCATGTTAAACCATTTGTTTATAAATGTTATGTTTTCGCTGAGGCTCGTGTTTTAACGAAAGCGTGCGTGCAATTTAATTTTTTTCACCAAAAGCTAAATGTTCGTACGTAACTCTTAAAAAAAATAAGAACGAAAAGCGGCGATAGAAATGCTTTTTTAGAACGCATTTTAAAAGTTTAAGAACAAAAAGCGGCGATAGAAATGCTTTTTTAGATCACATTTTAAAAGTTTAAGAACGAAGAACGGCGATAGAAAAACTTTTTAGATCGCATTTTAGAAGTTTAAGAACGAAAAAGCGGCGATAGAAACGCTTTTTTAGATCGCGTTTTAAAAATTTAAGAAACGAAGAACGGCGATAGAAAAGCTTCGTTAGATCGCATTTTAAAAATTTAAGAACGAAAAGCGGCGATAGAAATGCTTTTTTAGAACGCATTTTAAAAGTTTAAGAACGAAGAACGGCGATAGAAAAACTTTTTTAGATCGCATTTTAAAAGTTTAAGAACGAAAAGCGGCGATAGAAACGCTTTTTTAGATCGCGTTTTAAAAATTTAAGAACGAAGAACGGCGATAGAAAAGCTTTTTTAGATCGCGTTTTTAAAATTTAAGAACGAAAAGCGGCGATAGAAATGCTTTTTTAGATCGCATTTTAAAAGTTTAAGAACAAAAAGCGGCGATAGAAATGCTTTTTTAGATCGCATTTTAAAAGTTTAAGAACGAAGAACGGCGATAGAAAAACTTTTTTAGATTGTATTTTAAAAGTTTAAGAACGAAGAACGGCGATAGAAAAACTTTTTTAGATCGCATTTTAAAAGTTTAAGAACGAAAAGCGGCGATAGAAACGCTTTTTTAGATCACGTTTTAAAAATTTAAGAACGAAGAGCGGCGATAGAAAAGCTTCGTTAGATCGCATTTTAAAAATTTAAGAACGAAAAGCGGTGATAGAAATGCTTTTTTAGATCGCATTTTAAAAAAGTTTAAGAACGCAGAACGGCGATAGAAAAACTTTTTTAGATCGCATTTTAAAAGTTTAAGAACGAAAAGCGGCGATAGAAACGCTTTTTTAGATCGCGTTTTAAAAATTTAAGAACGAAAAACGGCGATAGAAAAGCTTTTTTAGATCGCATTTTAAAAGTTTAAGAACGAAAAGCGGCGATAGAAACGCTTTTTTAGATCGCATTTTAAAAGTTTAAGAACGAAAAGCGGCGATAGAAACGCTTTTTTAGATCACATTTTAAAAGTTTAAGAACGAAAAGCGGCGATAGAAACGCTTTTTTTAGATCGCGTTTTAAAATTTAAGAACGAAGAACGGCGATAGAAAAGCTTTTTCAGATGGCGTGTTTAGATCTGTCAAGAACGTCAAAAGTTAGATTTCTTCGGTATTGAAATTTAATTTGTTTTCGAAATCTTATCGTGAAGGGAAAGTCCTGAAAGTAGGGTTTTTTCCGTTTGCGCTGTTAAACGTTGCTTTTTATAAGAATACCTTTTAAAAGTTTTGCATGTTAAAAAATGCTTCGATGATAAAGAATTATTACTAAAATTTTAAAAAGTAGCAACATTAGTTTTTTTTAAATATTAAGTGTTATGTTCGTTCTTTTTTCTAAAATAATATATTTCAATAGCCTTCGTGATCTTTAACACTTTTAAACAATAACATGCATGTTACATGTGACAACAAAAGGATTCATCAAATCTTATTGTTATGACTCGCGCATGGCGATAACAATAGAAAGCAATTAAGTTTGTGTGTAAACAAAAGATATGTGAAGGTTCTTTATGTAGACATGAGATCGTTACATGAGGTCGTAAAACTCGCGTACATGTAAAGTTACATGCAGGCGGTACTGTATCCTGCAAGTAACACTTCTTCCAAAACCCCCTTCACTGCCCAACATATCACCTAAGTAACAGAAGTTCTCAACTATCTCTAACGAGCCACTGCTGTACATCATTAAAGCTGGAAATACGTCATTCTCTATAATCTCACCTTTGCAACGCTTGCATACAAACTGAATGTCAGCTCTTAACCTTCCACCAATACTACTGCACTTCTTATGTACCCAATGCTTGCAAGTCTGACAAGAAATTGAGTTACTACCAACCCCTTTCCTGCAAACTCCACAAGGCCACTTTCCAACTACAAGGTCACACTTGGCTGCAATGCTACTAATCATGACTTTAGACTTTGCTGTGTTCACCCTTAGCCCTTTCTCTTCTAGTCCTTTCTTCCACTTCTCAAACTTTTCAACTAATTCTTCCATCGACTCTGCTATGAGAACCAAATCATCTGCATACAATAACTCCCATGGACAACCTGTTCTGAACTCCATCGACAGCGCTTTCTAAGACTAGAACAAACAACAAAGGACTAAGTACAGAACCCTGATGCTACACCAACATTTACACTAAATTCATCACTAAGTGAATCGTTAATCCTGACACGAACTTCTAGCATTGCTGTACATAGACTGTACCATCGTAACTAGCCACTCACCCACACCTAATTTTCTCATAGCCCACCAAATTAACTTTACGTGGCACTCCATCAAAAGCTTTCTCTAAATCTACCAAAGGCAAAATAGAGATTCTTTCTCTTTCCTAAATACTTTTCCTGAAGCTGTCTGAGTAAAATATTGCATATGTTGAATGTATTTACTACAAGAAGTACTTTATATAAGAATACGTCGAGACTTTTTCTTTCGCATGTCTAGTTTTTAGGGGTGTTCTATCTTCCAGAGAATGTTTAATTCACAAAAGTTCGAAGAAAATTCCAATCACAGCCTGCCTGGCCAGCCATTATATCAGCGTTCATAATCCGGTCATTACGACATAACCAGTGCAAAAAAAACAAATCGGAACCATGCGTACATAATCCGGCTGTCCCGGTTGTAAACAGGCCGTTTCGCAATCTGGGCAGAAACAGGATCCTGCAATCACAGTAATTTGTCCCAAATGGCACCCCATAAGTGATACACAAGCAAAATCCATCAAGTGAAAATTTTTGAATTTCTGTTATATATATATATACTTTTAAATTTACCATTCCTTTGGATATTTTTAAAAATAAACTGAAACAATTTTCTGAAATACTTTGTTTTCTTTTGGATTAAAGGGATCCCAAGGTATATACTTTACAAGTGGACTCATCTGAAAGATTTGCATGAGAAATGCGTAAATGATATATTCACTTTTGTTAAACTTCATGTAACTCCAGATAATAGCTTTTAAATATTTATTTTTCCTTGTCGCTCGACCGCCATCTTGGTTATCTTCGACCTTCTTCTTCGTTAAAAATTTTCATTCTAGCTTCAGTCTTTTTTAGTGGCACGTGACCCTGTTATGTAATATTTCAGTAGCGCTTTAATTATACTGACTGTTATAGCCAGAACAGATACCTTCGCGCGGCAAAGTGAAACGAAAGCTCTCTTACGAACGATTATTTTTTTTTTTAAAATAGAAATAATTCTGCATATGTTCTCACATAATTGAGCAATCAACGAAAAATAAATGAGCATGATTTTATTTCAAAGAACTTTTTATTTGAGACGCAAGTTGTGCATGATTTTTATTTGAAAGGACTTTTATTTGAGACGCAGGTTGTGAAAGTTACTGATTATTCAACATGCCACACATTTGTGTATGGTTTTTATTTCAAAAGGATATATTTTGGAAGGCAAATAAATCATCGTCATCATCATTCTCGGCTTAACGTCCGTTTTCCATGCTAGCAAATATCAAGGTGTGACTATAATAAGCCCATATAAAGTTATGGAAAAAGTTGAAGAGGGAAGGGAGAGGGGGCTGCATCACCCCTCTCCCTCCAGCACGAATAGGATTAAGGGCGGTTACAACCTTTGTAATTTGAGACGGCACTCAGCATTTGCCGACGTAATTACTGACATATTTTCAAAACATGTACCTTCCCGTCGGCAATTATTTGACGTGGTAAAATCGCACATAAAAAGTCCCTAGGCCTTGTGCGATCAGACGTGTGAAAAATAGCCGAAGATATAATATAGATATAGAGGTTTGAAGTTGGTTGATCAAGTAATCAAAGTTATTGAAAGAGTGATTGATAAGTTACTTAGAGAAAGGATTGATATAGATAAGATGCAATTTGGTTTTGTTCCAGGGCGTGGCACTACAGATGCAATATTTTAACTCAGACAGCTTCAGGAAAAGTATTTAGGAAAGAGTAAGAATCTCTATTTTGCCTTTGTAGATTTAGAGAAAGCTTTTGATAGAGTGCCACGTAAAGTTATTTGGTGGGCTATGAGAAAATTAGGTGTGGATGAGTGGCTAGTTACGATGGTACAGTCTATGTACAGCAATGCTAGAAGTCGTGTCAGGATTAACGATTCACTTAGTGATGAATTTAGTGTAAATGTTGGTGTACATCAGGGTTCTGTACTTAGTCCTTTGTTGTTTGTTCTAGTCTTAAAGCGCTGTCGATGGAGTTCAGAACAGGTTGTCCATGGGAGTTATTGTATGCAGATGATTTGGTTCTCATAGCAGAGTCGATGGAAGAATTAGTTGAAAAGTTTGAGAAGTGGAAGAAAAGACTAGAAGAGAAAGGGCTAAAGGTAAACACAGCAAAGTCTAAAGTCATGATTAGTAGCATTGCAGCCAAGTGTGACCTTGTAGTTGGAAAGTGGCCTTGTGGAGTTTGCAGGAAAGGGGTTGGTAGTAACTCAATTTTTTGTCAGACTTGCAAGCATTGGGTACATAAGAAGTGCAGTAGTATTAGTGGAAGGTTAAGAGCTGACATTCAGTTTGTATGCAAGCGTTGCAAAGGTGAGATTATAGAGAATGAAGTATTTCCAGCTTTAATGATGTACAACAGTGGCTCGTTACAGATAGTTGAGAACTTCTGTTACTTAGGTGATATGTTGGGCAGTGAAGGGGGTGTTGGAAGAAGTGTTACTTGCAGGATAGGTTCTGCTTGGAAAAAGTTCAGAGAGTTACTTCCTTTGTTGACTAGCAGAGTCCTGTCAATTGAGGTAAAAGGTAGGTTGTATGAGGCCTGTGTAAGAAGTGTTATGTTGTACGGTAGTGAGACATGGGCAGTGAAGCAGGAAGATCTTGACCGTTTAGAAAGGAATGATATGAGAATGGTTAGGTGGATGTGTAACGCCAGTCTGAGAGACAGAAAGAGTTCAGATGAGCTAAGAAGCAGGCTAAGTCTCCGTAGAATTAAAGATGTTATCCAGATAAGAAGATTGAATTGGCTGGGGCACTTGGAAAGAATGGAGGAGGATAATTGGGTAAGAAAGTGTAGAGACTTGATAGTTCCTGGGGCAAAGCCCAGAGGCAGACCGAGAAAGACTTGGCAGGAGGTTATAAGGACAGACTTGATACAGAGGAAGTTGAGTTTAGATCTAACACAGTCTAGATCAGATTGGAAGAGGGTCATTAATATACCCCGTCCAACCCATGCTAGCATGGAAAACGGACGTTAAGCCGAGAATGATGAATGATGATAGTTCAGTTACCTCCTACGGCAATACACGAACAGCAAACTCTTAGCAAAAAATCAGTTAGTTTTGTGCTTCAACTGCATCATTAAAACAGTTTGTCACCAATGTAGTTTGATTAAATCATTGCAGAAAACGCTAAAATATATTTAATAAAAATGCCGTTTTTTCTGCGTTGAACTATAATATTTATGCAATTAACTATTATTATTTTGATTTTTTAATTTTTCTTTGCTTTCTCCGGTAAAAATAATATTTTTTATTTAGGAGGTAGCTAAAACATTTTTTTGTGTTTTGTTAATTTAAAACTTTAGAAGCTGCCACAGTATCCTAATAAGTGCGAATATAGCCACAGCAGTTAGGGATCGTCTCCGAGATCGTTTCAAAAAAAATCGTTTCAAATCGTTTCATTTTTTAATTAGCATAGCATGTGATACGAGTTTGAAACGATTTTAAAGTAATGTTTAATTTTTTGAAATCGTTTCAGATCGTATGGAAATCGTTTCACTATTTTGTAAATCGTTTCATTAAAAAATAAAATCGTTTCATAATCGTTTCATAATCGTTTCAAGATTGTTTTATTATATTTACTTGAAATCGTTTCACATACCATAATTCGTTTCAAAATCGTATCATTATGATCGTTTCAGTATATTTATTTTAGATTGTTTCAAAATCGTTTCAAGGTGTTTCTTTTACATTCTTTTAACATAAAAGAATTAAAAGAAATTATTAATCTAATAAAGGTCTCTCAATAAAACCTACGC
>JASGCC010000513.1:0-90565 GCA_030067915.1 Hydractinia echinata | reverse complement strand
GTATCTTACACTCACTACGGGAGAAAATACGCTCTACTACAGAGAAATACGCTCTACTACAGGCTACTACACTCTACTACAAGCTACTACACTCTACTACAGGCTACTACACTCTACTACAGAGAAATACGCTTTACTACAGAGAAATACGCTCTACTACGCTCTACTACAGGCTACTACAGGCTACTACACTCTACTAAGGAGAAATACGCTCTACTACAAGCTACTACACTCTACTACAGGCTACTACACTCTACTACAGAGAAGTACGCTCTACTATAGAGAAATACTTTCTACTACGCTCTACTACGCTCTACTACAGGCTACTACACTCTAGTACAGGCTTACTACACTCTACTACAGGCTACTACACTCTACTACAAGCTACTACAGAGAAATAGCTCTACTACAGAGAAATACGTTCTACTACAGAGAAATACGTTCTACTACAAGCTACTGCACTCTACTACAGGCTACTACACTTTACTACAGAGAAATACGCTCTACTACAGAGAAATACTTTCTACTACGCTCTACTACAGGCTACTACACTGTACTACAAGCTACTACAGAGAAATACGCTCTACTACAGAGAAATACGTTCTACTACAAGCTACTACAGGCTACTACACTCTACTACAGAGAAATACGTTTTACTACAGAGAAATACGCTCTACTACAGGCTAATACACTCTACTACAAGCTACTAGACTCTACTACCGGCTACTACACTTTACTACAGAGAAATACGCTTTACTACAGAAAAATACGCTCTACTACGCTCTACTACAGGCTACTACACTCTACTACAAGCTACTACACTCTACTACAGGCTACTACACGCTACTACAAGCTACTACACTCTACTACAAAGAAATACGCTCTACTACGGCCTGCTACAGAAAATAACGTACTGCTACACATCGCTACGAAAAATTACGCTTTTGTTATTACTATTCAGTTTAGTATAACAGCTTTATATCCTAGCCAGTATTATTTATTTTTATGTTAAAGTTGTGTTTATCTAGCTAGCTCCTTAGCTACTTCTGGCCAAAAAGTGAAAGTAGCCAAATGCAGTTTGGCTGCAACACTATTCTAAATTCTTATGCTAAATGAAGTTAGGCAGCTACCACTTTAATTATGAAAACTTATGGTGCAAAATAAAATTGCTGAGTATTTCTTTAACTGAACATGATAACAACAGGGGTTTCCTGGATTTTTTTTAACCGAAGTTGCGATAAAGTTTTTTGAAAAATAGTGTTACGCCTATACTCATGTGCGACATGGTAAACTGGTATTACATCTGTATGGATGTGTCACATTGTTTACCTGTACTAAATGGTCAGCTTAAACTTTTTTAAACACTCACCGGAAACATTATCCGAAAAATAAAAAAGGTTGGCCAGCCGTTTTTGCTATGACGGGGTAACAACAAATTGTAATCTGTGTTTTTATTTCAGCTTATGTTGTGGAAAGTTATTTGTTGAAAGATATATTACACTGGACACACCATAAAGTTGTGTGCACTTCATTTGATTTACTACATACTATATAACTGTACTAAAGTGCTTTATCTGAATGTGTGGCGCAGTTGACGGTTCTTATTAATCACTCATCCGGGTGTTCAACGCCGGGTAACACAGTTACTTGTGGCTTAACCTAGCCTTTTGACAGAGTGTATTCTGTGTTCTGTAAACCAAAGATGCAATGCAGGTTTTTTTGAAAAGCCTATTAGGCCTAAAAGCATGTGCGATACAGTTTAGCTAGCTACAACAAAATTCTTAATTAATAATTCTTATGCTAAATGCAGGTAGGTAGCTACACCTTTTATTACTGTTATGAAGACTTATTCCGCAAAATAAAATTGCTGAGCGATTTTTTTAGCTGGACGGGGTAATGACGGGCTGTTTTCTGTGTTTTTACCTTATCAGACGAAAACTTTTTGTCGGACAAAATTTTTCGCCGGACACCTGAAATTTTCGTCATTTTTGTCCGCGAAAAAAATTTGTTCGATGAAAATTTTGTCTATTTTGGATTTTTGTTATTACTTATTAAAACTTCAATCAGCTAATATACAGGTGAAAACAAATACCACAAAGTTTGTACAATGAAAAGTTTTCAAATCAAGTGGCAATTCAGTTGAAACAGGGCATTGATCCTGCGGATGTAAAGATTTCCTCAAAATTGTTAGATTTAAAACCAGTGCACGCTTCCTGGATCGTTCAACTTTACCACCATTTAAGCAACGAAGCAGAAATTATCATCAACGGGTTCGATGCATCTTAATTACAAAAGCCATTAAAAATGCACAATCTGTTGTGGAGATAGTTGAAAATCCGTTTAGAAGCATTTAAATTCTGTCAGAAGTGAAGGAATTCTTCTGTTGTCCTTCTTCTCTTTAATAATAGCCGTCGTCTGTCTGTCTGCCACTTAAGACGCGTCCCGTTACGAAAACACGAAATGCGATATATAAAGGACGGGCGACCCCATGGATTCTTCCACGGGTTAACGACTAGTTTAATAATTGCTGAGTTGTTTGATTTTAAAAGGAATCGTAAAATCGTCCTTTGTCACTGGTGCATGACCGCTCTCCACCGCGAGCGTATATCCCACTGATTTTCTTGATTGGCATGCTTTAGGACTTATAATATGTCTTTTCGCGGGAGAATACTTGTCCAAAATATCGTTTCTACTGGTGTATGGATGAGTACAGAACATTATAGCCTGTTCAATGTATAGTGTAAAGGCTTCTTACTAATTAGCTTTCGCGGAGGGTATTTTGTCAAAATATCTGTTCTATTAGTGGATGGATTTGTATCCTACCTCAATGCTTGTCTATTCTATAGTGCAACGTGTTCCCTCATATTGGTTTATAGTGTAACGCCTTCGCATTGATTGGTCTGCTTTAGAACTGTTGATGCGTCATTTCCAGGGAGGGTATTTCTCCATAATATTGTTTCTATTTGTGTATGGATGTATATCCAGCATTAGTGTTTGTGTAGGGTACAGTGTAAAATTTTCTCTTTGATTGGTCTTTTAAAATATCTCAGATTTTATTTTGCACATACCTCAACTTCTAAAAGTGATACCTCAAATGACGTATGGATGTGTCTCACATTTACAGACTTCCTTTTAATTTTTCTGCTAGGATTTCGACCTTTACTTTCATCCAGGTTGTTTTTTTAGCCATGTATTGTGGAATATCCCATTCACTTACTGGTTTAGTGAGGCTTTATTTGAATAGATCTATTAGGTCATTTTTTAAATAAGGTTATGCCAAGCTATCACTCCAAAATGTCGTCTCTATTGCATATGCATAGGTATAGAACAATACCGCCTTTTTAGTGCATACTATACATCTTTCCTCAAATCTAACAGCTTTAAGACTTTTACTGTGTCATTTGCGAGGGGGTATTTGTCCAGAATATGGTTTCTATTGGTGCATGGATGTGCACCCAACCTCACTGAATGTTTAATTTAAGATGTAAAGTCTTCTCTTGATTGGCGTGCTTTAGGACTTTTATATATCTTTTCGCGGAAGGGTATTCGTCCAAAGTATAGTGTCTATAGTGTTGGTTTGGTTTATAGTGAAAAGTCTTTCCTTTGATTGGTCTGCTTTAGGACTTTTGATGTGTCATTTCGCAGAAGAGTATTTTGCCATAATATCATTTCTATTGGTAAATGGATGTATATCCAACCTCAATGGTTGTTTTTTTCACTATGTAATGTCTTTGCATTGATTGGTCTACTTTAGGACTTTTGATACGTTATTTCCAGGATGGATACTTGTTTCTACTGCTGTATGGATAAGTACATTACACAACGGCCTGTTAAATGTGTAGTATAATGTCTTGCCTCAGATTGGTATTCTTTATGATTTCTGATATGTGATTTTGCAGGAGGGTATTAGTCCAAAATATCTTTTCTATTGGTTATCGATGAGCATAGAACACTACCGCCTGTTCAATATATAGTACAAAAGCGTCTCTTTGTTTAGCCTGCAATAGGGCCGGTAATATGTCCTTTTGCAAAGGGGTATTTGAGCAAACTCTCGTTTCTGTTTGTGTATGGATGTGTATCCAAACTTAAACCTTGTCTATTTTATAGAACAGCGTGTTTCCTTAGATTAGCTGATATTAGGACTTGAATATGTATTTTCGCGGAACGCCATTTATCCAAATTATCATTTTTATTTGTGTAGGGATGTTTATGCCATGTTAATGCTTGTCCATTCTATAGTACAACGTGTTCCCTCAGATTGACTGATATTACGACTTTCTATAAGTCTCTTTGCGACAGTGTATTGTGCAAAATATCGTTTCTGTTTGTGCATGGATATGTAACCAACATTAAAACTTGTATATTTTATACAACAACGTTTTCCTCAGCTTGGCGAGCATTAGGATATTCGCCTGTTTATATTGGTTAAGGCGACAAGGAGTATTATTACAGTTGTGCGGAATAATGTGGCATATTACGTTGGTTATGGCCTATCTACAAAGAAATAATGTATTTGTTACGTAGCGATAGAGAGTATTATAAGGGTAATATGCAGTATTATGCGATATTACGTTGGTTATGGATTATTGACAGTAAAATATGAATTTGTTATGGAACGATAGAGAGTATTATGAAGGTATTATGTAGTATTATGCGATTTTACGTTGGTTATGGCCTATCGACTGAAAAAATACGTATTTTTAATGTATTATGAAGGTATTATGCAGTATTATGCGCTATTACGTTGGTTATGGCCTATCGACAGAAAATACATGTATTTTTTATGTATTATGAAGGTATTATGCAGTATTATGCGATATTACGTTGATTATGGATTATTGACAGAAAAAATATGTATTTTTTATGTATTATGAAGGTGCTCCTGCGGGAGTTGTGTTTATTGTCAGCCGATACGACGACAACAAACTGCGCAAACTCCCTGCACCGCCCAGGTCCACTACTTAAATGTCAGCTCAATTTCCAATGGTACGACCTTACTCCGGTATATCGAAAGGCCTAGAAGTGCTAAACACTTCAAGCAGTGGGGGCATAAAAGCATTCACAAAACTCTCGAATTAAAGATTAAATACACGTTCTTAATTGTCAATAAATGAATACAAATGTCCTAATGTTAAATATAAAATATAGCTACGATCACCGACCCTACCGACCGAGATGCTTCGGGTGATCCGTACGTCCTGTCTCCGTGGTGTTGTACAAACATCTCCTGTTTCGTGCAGTATACTGAACACACTTGTGCAAACGTTGTGCACTGGCGCGTGTAATTTCAAACAAACGGGATGCCATTTCTACCATACATGTTTTCGTTTGGTGCTGCGTTTTAGATATCGTTGAACGGGTTTCAATGGGGGTTTGGGTGTTAGGGGACCATGCTTTATTTAGGTTTGGGGAGCTGACGCCATTGGTGAAATATCCAGGGATCTGGACATATTTGTATGGATTAGGAGGTATGGGTACGAGGTGTATCAATTCAGTTTGGGCGTTACCTTGTAACATTACCCTCCCCGTTTTGAGACTGCGTCCCCGCGGTCTAAGATACAAAGGAGTGTGAGCGTAATGGGCGGAAGTCAGCTTATGTAGCGGAAGGAATAATACGTGATGTTCATTGTAACCAGGTCGAAGGAATTTTCTCATGCATCATTTCGGCATAAAGTAGCGTGAATACGACGTTGTTGCATAACTGGTAGCACGTTCGGCATAAAGTAGCGTGAATACGACGTTGTTGCGTAACTGGTAGCACTAAAGGGTGTGGCTGCATTCTGCATAAAGTAGCTCGAATAGGATTTTGCTGCATTCTGCATAAAATAGCACGAATGGGATGTTGCTGCATTCTGCATAAAATGGCCTGAGGTTGGTGCTTAACAGGTATGTTGTTCAATGTTGCGTGAGCCTTTGTTTTGATTAAAGACGCGCCAAGCATCAGGAAAGGATGGCTTCTTCTTATGGTAAGTTTGCTTAAATATCCATAGAAATATTCATGTTAACTGCAATATTGTTTCTAAGGTGTGTCGTAATCGTTCGTAGGTTTCGTCGGCTTTGTATGGGTCGGATCAATAAAAATATAAATTTCCTAAAATCTAAAACAGGCTGCATAAAGGTTACCATAAATATCCAACTGTAAAAAACTAAAAATTTCCGTAACGTAAAATATGTTCTATAATATCCCTAAATACCTATAACAGGCTCCGTAAAAATTAAAATATATAATCAACTTCAAGATAAGTAAAAATTTGCCCTAACGTTAAATATGTTCTTCACAATGTCTTCGTATAACTATAAATATTCTTCGTATAAAATATAAATTCTTTCTTTCTTTCTTTTTTTTTTTTTTTTTTTCATATTTCAGTTATTTTTTTGTTCTTTCTTTTCTTTACTTTTCTCTTCCTTTTTTTTTTTTTTTTTTTTTTTTTTTTTTTGTTCTCCTTTCTTTCTTTTTTTATATCTTACCTTTGCCGCCTTCTGTATGCACATTCTGTCTTTCTTCGTGTCACAATACCTACCATCCAATTCTCTCTTGACCCGTGGAAGGGAATAACTCTCCTTCACCGTCCATTCGTTCAATCTAAGAAAATCCACACAACGTCTGCCACTGTCATCCTTTTTCGGCACCATATTACATGGGCCGCTCCATGGTGCCACATTGTCCTCAATACTTACGTTGTCCAGCATGTCATCTAGTTCGTGAACGAGAGTTTGCTTCACCGTAAGCTTATACGGCCGTTGCCTTGTAGGAGCCGATTCTCCAAAGTCATTAGACTGCGTGCCACTTGTGGTTGTACATAAATCCGCCGATGTTTGTCCAAATAGAGCTTCATTGGACTCTAGAAGCTGGTTTAACCATTTGTCTCCTACAACTTGTTCGTCGAACGGCATGTTGTTTTCTGTGCTAGGAGGGGTAGAGCTGCACACCCTGGAAAAAGACTCCGCTTGACCTATAACTGTCCGAGCTGGTATTATCCCTTTTTCTTTTGTGGAATTTACCGCCTGTAAGTGTACTCCTCCCTGGCCTTTTTGCGACAATGTAGGTTTTGTCAAGAGCTGATTGTCTTCTATTGTCTCCGATGGGCTAAAGATTACCTCCGAGAATGGTACCTCGCAGGAAATCTTTTGTACTGACTCTGACAATGGTTCTAAAATTATGTCCTGGGTAGAAACTATAGAGACGGGCAACAACACGTCGCGATACTTCGGTATATTTTCTTCGCTTAACCGGTGCGCGTTGGTCAGCGTGGGAGATTTTTGTGGACTAGCTGATGACCTAGTCTGTAAAGGGGGCGCTTTACCGCCTCGGCCTGATGTTTTTTTTAAAGGCTTCCTTCCCAAAAGGGGAATAAACACTTCTTTTTCCTCCTTTGCCATTGCTACCTCCCATCGTCCCAGGTCAATCCTCGCCTCCATTTTCCTGAGAATATCCGTGCCCAGAATGACCTTAGTGCTAAGGTCTTCCACCAAGGTCACACTGTGGGTACAGGATAATCCCCCCAGGTTAAAGTCGACAAGTACGTCGCCGTGAACCGATAATGGAGATCCGTTAGCACTTATCAACGCGGATCCCACGTAACAAGTGACCTTCCATTGTGGAAAGCCATTGTTTCGATAAAAATCCAAGTCCATTAGTGTGACAGATGCTCCCGAATCTATCAGCATAGGCGACCCCATGTCGTTTACTTTACCCTGAATAAAAGGATCCTCGGAGAATGGATCAGGATTTACGGGTCTAGTTTGACGGTTCTGTGGAATGTTGGACCTCCTAGCATAGTAGTGCGAGCTATGCTGTTCATGTGGGGTAGCAGGTGGGTGAAGCCTTCTTTCTTCCCTAGGTTCTCTCTCAATCGATCTATGGTGTGGTGGTGAAGGGTAAGGTTCGTAATCTTGTGTTTGGTTCCCATGACTGTCGTATGGAACCATTGCATTGTTATGAATAGACTGGAATTGACTATGCTCAAAGGGTGGCCCTTCATAACGGTGTTGGTATTGGGACGAATTCCCATGGTTTCCAAAATAAGAATTCCCGAAACGTTGTGGTGGGCTACCTCTTTGAGGATATCCTCGCCTGTCGGGACAAACCCGCTGCATGTGACCCACTCGTCCACATTGGTAGCAAATCGGTTGTCCATCCGTGGTCCGGGTGTTGGTGTGACGAGTTGGGAAGGGGGGTTCCATTCTAACTTTCTTTAGCCTCTTTACCTCCTCACGCAGACGCGCTATTTCTCGGGAGGTGCCTACCGGATCGATAGCATCAACCGCATTTACGGTTTGTTGGGGCGCTGGTCTCGCAGCTTTGAGAAGCGGGTCCAAACGCGCTAACAGCCTTTCTTCTAACCGTTGTAAATTACCTTCCAAGTGGGATGTATCCTCGGACGTGGCCTCCTTTAATTTTGCAAAGCTGACCGCCGCATCGTACTGGCGCGGTTGCTTAAGCCTAAGGCTATTTCGGAGTCTCGGTTTTAGACCGTTTATAAAAAGATGGAGTTTTGTGTCCTCCGAGACTCCCATTTGATGACTTAGTCTCTCCAACTCATCAATATAGTCCGCTAGGGGTCCTTCCTGCCGCAAGCTATATAGTCTGGACCCGGTGGTCCATTGCTTGTCCTTTGAGTTGAATTGCTTTTTAAGCGCTATAACCAGCTCCTCCCAATCTGCCTTGGTACGCGCGGGCAAGCCGTTATAAAATATCCGCGCGGAGCTTCTTAAAAAGAGGGGTAACGCTTGCACTCTCTTTTCGGGATCCCACCCATTATACTGAGCCACCATCTCAAAATTTTCCAGATAGTCTACCACGTTATCACTATCACTCCCCGAAAACGAATTTGGTGTCATTTCTGCGACTGGTTTTTGTACCAGGGCAGTCACCAAATCGCGAAATCGGTCGCCTTTTTCCACGAAGGGGCTATTTTCCTTTATATCAAATCGTTTGTTAAGATACGTTGAGGGTGGGGGACCATCTTCTCTTATATGGATATTATCCATTTCCTCCTCGGCCTCCCGTTGGTCTGACGAAGAATGAGTCGGAGAGGTCACTCTTTTATCAGTGACCCTAAAATCGGGCGACCGCGTGCGAGACTGTTCCCCGCCATGCTCGCTCGCCTCTCTCTCGTCGTCAAACATGCGGTCTCGTGACCGCAATGCATACATTTCTTATAAAAAATTCAAAAATATCCTACTAATAAAATTTCAAAAACTAATTTCCCTAGCCCTATAAAAATTCCTAAATTCCCCCAAAAAATATTCCCAATGATAAAACCCCACGTTCTCAATGACAATCCTATTTTTTTTTTATCTTTTAGATACTCCACGTGATCCAAATGAACCTGAAGTATGTATACTTTTACTAAAATCTCGGCTGCCCAATTCTGCAGCAAATTCGTCCTAAATTTCGTTCTATATTCCTGTATATTTCTCTTTTTTATATACCTAATTTCGAGCAGCGTTCTCTGCTCAAATCTAAACAAATTTCTTAACAATGTACTTTCTCGCACAAGCAGCTTTCTCTGCCCAAGCGTAACCAAAAACTCTAAACAATATACTTCCTCGCGCAAGCAGCGTTCTCTGCTCAAGCAAAACGAAATCTCTAAACAATATACCTTTTCGCGTAAGCAGCTTTCTCTGCTCAAGCAAAACAAAATCTCTAAACAATATACTCTTTCGCGCAAGCAGCTTTCTCTGCTCAAGCAAAACAAAATCTCTAAACAATATACTTTTTTGCGCAAGCAGCGTTCTCTGCTCAAGCAAAACAAAATCTCTAAACAATATACTCTTTCGCGCAAGCAGCTTTCTCTGCTCAAGCAAAACAAAATCTCTTAAACAGACCTATAATTTCTCTTATCGTATGTCCTTTTTTGTTTTTCCTAATAAATATATCCAGCTGTAATATATGGTAAAACCTGTGTTTTTCTCTTCGTTTAGGGACAGCCACAGTAACTCGAAGAACAACAAACAACAAACCCACTTACCTGGTGGTTTTTGTTTTTGCCTCCCTGACTTTTCTGTACCAACAACAACACTACACCACAAATTACCAGCAATAATGTATTTATTATGTTTCCTAAAAAAGAATGTACTTCGTGAAATCCTAAGAATTGTTATTTTGATGAATCCAGAGATCTCCGTTCTAAGGAATCGAAAGACCTAAGGATCCCGGTTGAGCCCCCAGAATGCTCCTGCGGGAGTTGTGTTTATTGTCAGCCGATACGACGACAACAAACTGCGCAAACTCCCTGCACCGCCCAGGTCCACTACTTAAATGTCAGCTCAATTTCCAATGGTACGACCTTACTCCGGTATATCGAAAGGCCTAGAAGTGCTAAACACTTCAAGCAGTGGGGGCATAAAAGCATTCACAAAACTCTCGAATTAAAGATTAAATACACGTTCTTAATTGTCAATAAATGAATACAAATGTCCTAATGTTAAATATAAAATATAGCTACGATCACCGACCCTACCGACCGAGATGCTTCGGGTGATCCGTACGTCCTGTCTCCGTGGTGTTGTACAAACATCTCCTGTTTCGTGCAGTATACTGAACACACTTGTGCAAACGTTGTGCACTGGCGCGTGTAATTTCAAACAAACGGGATGCCATTTCTACCATACATGTTTTCGTTTGGTGCTGCGTTTTAGATATCGTTGAACGGGTTTCAATGGGGGTTTGGGTGTTAGGGGACCATGCTTTATTTAGGTTTGGGGAGCTGACGCCATTGGTGAAATATCCAGGGATCTGGACATATTTGTATGGATTAGGAGGTATGGGTACGAGGTGTATCAATTCAGTTTGGGCGTTACCTTGTAACAAAGGTATTATGCAGTATTATGCGATATTACGTTGGTTATGGCCATAGACTGAAAATATACGTATTTTTTATGTATTATGAAGGTATTATGCAGTATTATGCGATATTACGTTGGTTATGGCCATCAACAGAAAAAATAAGTATTTGTTATGTAGCGACAGAGAGTATTATGAAGGTATTATGCAGTATTATGCGCTATTACGTTGGTTATGGCCTATCGACAGAAAAAACATGTATTTTTTATGTATTATGAAGGTATTATGCAGTATTATGCGATATTACGTTGGTTATGGCCTATCGACAGAAAAAATATGTATTTTTATGTATTATGAAGGTATTATGCAGTATTATGCGATATTACGTTGGTTATGGATTATTGACAGAAAAAATATGAATTTGTTATGGAACGATAGAGAGTATTATGAAGGTATTATGCAGTATTATGCGATATTACGTTGGTTATGGCCATCGACAGAAAAATTATGTATTTGTTATGGATTATGAAGGTATTATGCAGTATTATGCGATATTACGTTGATTATGGATTATTGACAGAAAAAATATGTATTTTTTATGTATTATGAAGGTATTATGCAGTATTATGCGATATTACGTTGGTTATGGCCTATCGACAGAAAAAATATGTATTGTTTATGTATTATGAAGGTATTATGCAGTATTATGCGATATTACGTTGGTTATGGCCATCGACAGAAAAAATATGTATTTGTTATGTAGCGATAGAGAGTATTATGAAGGTAATATGCAGTATTATGCGATATTACGTTGGTTATGGCCTATCGACAGAAAAAATATGTATTTTTTATGTATTATGAAGGTATTATGCAGTATTATGCGATATTACGTTGGTTATGGATTATTGACAGAAAAAATATGTATTTGTTATGGAACGATAGAGAGTATTATGAAGGTATTATGCAGTATTATGCGATATTACGTTGGTTATGGATTATTGACAGAAAAAATATGAATTTGTTATGGAACGATAGAGAGTATTATGAAGGTATTATGCAGTATTATGCGATATTACGTTGGTTATGGCCATCGACAGAAAAATTATGTATTTGTTATGGATTATGAAGGTATTATGCAGTATTATGCGATATTACGTTGATTATGGATTATTGACAGAAAAAATATGTATTTTTTATGTATTATGAAGGTATTATGCAGTATTATGCGATATTACGTTGGTTATGGCCTATCGACAGAAAAAATATGTATTGTTTATGTATTATGAAGGTATTATGCAGTATTATGCGATATTACGTTGGTTATGGCCATCGACAGAAAAAATATGTATTTGTTATGTAGCGATAGAGAGTATTATGAAGGTAATATGCAGTATTATGCGATATTACGTTGGTTATGGCCTATCGACAGAAAAAATATGTATTTTTTATGTATTATGAAGGTATTATGCAGTATTATGCGATATTACGTTGGTTATGGATTATTGACAGAAAAAATATGTATTTGTTATGGAACGATAGAGAGTATTATGAAGGTATTATGCAGTATTATGCGATATTACGTTGGTTATGGCCATAGACAGAAAAAATATGTATTTTTTATGTATTATGAAGGTATTATGCAGTATTATGCGATATTACGTTGGTTATGGCCATCGACAGAAAAAATATGTATTTGTTATGGAACGATAGAGAGTATTATGAAGGTATTATGCAGTATTATGCGATATTACGTTGGTTATGGCCTATCGACAGAAAAAATATGTATTTTTTATGTATTATGAAGGTATTATGCAGTATTATGCGATATTACGTTGGTTATGGCCTATCGACAGAAAAAATATGTATTTTTTATGTATTATGAAGGTATTATGCAGTATTATGCGATATTACGTTGGTTATGGATTATTGACAGAAAAAATATGAATTTGTTATGGAACGATAGAGAGTATTATGAAGGTATTATGCAGTACTATGCGATATTACGTTGGTTATGGCCATCGACAGAAAAAATATGAATTTGTTATGGAACGATAGAGAGTATTATGAAGGTATTATGCAGTATTATGCGATATTACGTTGGTTATGGCCTATCGACAGAAAAAATATGTATTTGTTATGTAGCGATAGAGAGGATGTGGGACAATGAGGGTTCATCTGTCGGGTCCATTTGGTTGGAGTACTGTGAATGAACGTCTGTCGGGTTTTTTGTCGATAAAATATGAAGGGGTGCTAATTATGTTGTACGTCGTGTGTCGGGACCACTTAGCCCGGTGCTAAATGAAGTCGTTGCCCATGTTCGTATCGCCGTCCCGGGGTCAGAAAAGATACAAGATGCCCTGGGGACGAGGTTGTGTTGTTTCTTGACCTGTAATTGAAAATACGCGGTTTTTTTTCAATATAAGAATTTTTTAAAATCTTGAAAATGTTAAGACAATGCCCAGCCTCGGTATAACAGGATTCAATTCCTGGAGACCTTCATATTTACATTTTTATACAGTTATTTAATCACCATAATTTCAAAACAGCATATATCATGCTATATTGTTTATGTGTGGAAAAATCCATGGGGTCACCCGTCCTTTATATATCACATTTCATTTCGCTTGTGGTTTTACACAAGATGCTTTTGGTCGACAAACAGACAAAATACGGCTAGTATCAATATAAAGACTAATCGTTTAACCCTGAAAAAATTCATGGGGTCACCCGTCCTTTATATATCACATTTCATTTCGCTTGTGGTTTTACACAAGATGCTTTTGGTCGACAAACAGACAAAATACGGCTAGTATCAATATAAAGACTAATCGTTTAACCCTGAAAAAATTCATGGGGTCGCCCGTCCTTTATATATCGCATTTCATTTTGTGCGTGATTTTACACAAGATGCTTTTGGTCGACAAACAGACAAAATACGGCTAGTATCAATATAAAGACTAATCGTTTAACCCTGAAAAAATTCATGGGGTCGCCCGTCCTTTATATATCGCATTTCATTTTGTGCGTGATTTTACACAAGATGCTTTTGGTCGACAAACAGACAAAATACGGCTAGTATCAATATAAAGACTAATCGTTTAACCCTGAAAAAATTCATGGGGTCGCCCGTCCTTTATATATCGCATTTCATTTTGTGCGTGATTTTACACAAGATGCTTTTGGCCGACAAACAGACAAAATATGGCTATTATTAATATAGAGTATAGACTCCTATACATGCGAAAGGGTGTCCAACGAACAGACAAAATATGGCTATTATTAATATATACTAATCGTTTACCAATGGAAAAATTCACCGGGTTGCCCATCCGTAATGTATCGCATTACATTTCGTGTGGTTTTACACAAGACGCTTTTGGCAGACAAACAGACAAAATACGGACTGACAAACAAACAAAATAATGGCTAACTAATAGTTTACCCATGGAGAAATCCATAGGGTCACCCTACTTTTATATATCGCATTTCATTGTATAAAAACCATACATTTATGTTAGGTATATACGTTAAAGGGCTTTGAAAATTTTTTGGGCCCTGTTAGCAGTATATTGCAGTTAGGATTCGGACGACCACCCTCCCCCTCTTTAGCGGATTTCCTTCCGTGAAATACACGGCGATATCCCACAAACAGGGCCCAAAAAATTTTTCAAAAGCCCCTTAACCAACGAGGGTGCTGCATATGCCGTAAAAAGTGCAGGTGTTTTCGAGCAAAAGAACTGTGTTCGATAGTTTTCAATAAGATTTACTTGATAAAAAACTTATATATAATAACTTTATTAACTTCTTTATCTTCAAGCGCCTTCTTCCAACTATCGACTGCATGAACGAGGGTGCCGACTCGCCGGAAACTCCGCAAAAACCGTTTTTTATATCATTTATTTCATAAATAGCTGTAATAAAATCCTACAGATAATAAACTGTAAGTACGACGACAAAATAGCACCTCCCTTCTTCTCATAAGAATTTAAATGAGAACCAAGGAGCTTGCCCGCGTTGCATTTCGGCCGGTTTCGGACAGACCCAGGCTTTTTAGGGCGGTTACAGACGAAAACCCCGAAAAAAAACGCCGAAAAAAAACGCCCGCAGCCGCCCTCACATACACGGCGTTTTCGGCGAGTCGGCACCCTTGTCTGCATGATGTTACAAGAAATTGCACTTCAGGAATGCTCCAGGCGAGTTCGTGAAGTGCGGGCGGTTTTGGGCCAATTTAATTCGAAAAATTCCCAAATTCGCCTCTACATAAGCATGCGTTTGCAGCTTATCGGCAACCTCTTCTAAACTCAGCAAAATTTTTCTTAGGATCTAGAGAGAGGCTCAAAATCTTAAATTTTTTCCCTTGGTACTAACTATGGCAGCACCTCACAGAAACTCTAAACTAAGTTCACCCAATCTCCCATTTTACAGGATTCCAGGGTTGGAAGGTATGTAATTAGCAAAAGTGGTACATATATAGCTAGCTATACTTTATTTTTTAGTTTATTTTAGTCAGCATACATGATGGCATGGCATCATAACTTAGTAATGTAAATATTTAAATATTTATATATATATCTACAATCACCCACATAAATATTGAGACTTTTCGATTTTTGACAAAAAAAATTTCACAAACTCGCACCACAAGTCTTCTCAAACTCGACGTACTGCCTCCAGGCTCCGGAACTTCTTAGGAAATTCTGAATTCAACTAGTAAAACCGAAAAGTTCACTAGAACGAAGCCTTACAGTGCTGCTATAGGCTAATTAGAGCTTTTTACATGTTTAAACCGTCTCAGTTGGAAAAATGGACATTTGCGGCAACGGCCATTTCTGGTTTTTTCATAGAATTTCTAGTTTGTCTCAAAGATTATGTGGATGGTTGTAGCCTAGATACTTAAAATACTATTCCCTGTTAAGTTAGAAAAATACTGTAGCTACAGGGAAGTTTTAAATTAAAATATTAATTACCTATAATTCAGTTCAACACCACCAAAATTTAAAATTTCTTCAATGTTAGCTAGCTAGCTAGCTATTTGGAATGTTCTAGGTGATACCTAGCTCAACTTTTCGGTATGTTCGGTTGGTTCTGGAACGTTTAACAGAATTCAATATTATCAGAATTCAATATTAATACGTATCTTTTTCGTCGTTTTTCTTAATGCAGATATAGCAGTTCTAGTCTTTCACCAGCAAGAAAATGGCTTTCTGGCTACCTAAAAAATTGCGACTTTGGGACGGGTCGTAAATGTTAATACTGTATTGTCATTGGTTGAAAACTATTAGCCTGTAAACCGTGCAATAAACTGAAAAAGTACACAGTATCTATACTAGGACTAACTACCCGCGGCTTCCAGGCTCTGTGCTGTCTCTCTCTATATATATCTCTATCTTCCATCCGGCGATTTTAAAGATTCAGCCCCGCGTGGCGATGGCGGAAATCAATAAATAATTGTCATAGGGTAATTTGGTTTTTTGTGCTTTAACTCCGTTGCGATAGGTAGTAATATATCCTCATATCCTGCTAAACCTTTGCAATTACTCATTCTTATTTCTTTTTTTTTTTTAAATGCTTTCATGATTTGGATTTGCAATTTTCTATTTTCAAAGCTTTTTTTAAATTACGTAATTTCGTTGGTGAAGCAGTTGCAGTCAAAGCTGTGAGGGTTCATAGATATAATATACAGTAATTCATCAATTTTGTAGCTAATCAACGTACTACTATGTGATAAATTTATATTATTTTTTAAATTATATGCATATATTTTGTTTGCGCTCTTGTGAAACTTTGTCAAATGGATATATAATATTATATATCCATTCCATCCACAATGCGCCTCGTCTATTACACAAGCCACACGATTTTACTCATAAAATTTTTGATCGTAATATTTTCCTTCCCTGATCTAACAATTCTGGATGTGCAAATAAAATTTTATGTTTGCCAGCAACAATGCTTTTTGAAATTTTAAAAATAGAATTTGATGCATCATTCAAATCTTCTCCAAACAAGGGTTCGTATCTCTGGCTATTAGCTTGGTCTTCGAGTTGTAAGAAGCCACATTCAATGCCTACTTTACTTAAATTTACCAACTGATCCTGAATAATGGATGTTAAAGGAGAGACAACAAGTATAATATTGCCCGCATTTTGCTCTAGAACTAAGTCGGGTAAAGGTTGTGCATTAACGATTTACCAGGCCCAGTAGGCAAAACAGCTATGACTTGTTGTCCTTTTCCTAAATACTCGAAACATTAAACTTGTTTTGGTTTCAAAAATAAATGAGGGCAACTTGTCATACTTTTCGAAAACATTATTCAGCCGCTTGAAAACAAGCTCATCGTCAAAATCGTAAATATACAAAGGATGTGCATAAATTGAAAATGAACCAGAATCTGGTTCATTTGATGCCCACGTGACCAGCCTGTAGCAGCGTCTTTTCGCCGCCACATTAAAAGGTGCTGGGGTAAAGATTGATTTACAGCTTTTTTCATGGAAATTAAATATTCAAGACTTTTGGGGTCTTACATTAGGGTCTTCGCTTGAAGCTTATAGCTAAAAAAATTCTCGTAGACAGCCAAGAAGTTACAACAGCTGCAGGTAAATATTGTAAAAAAAATGACACCTAAAAAATTATCTTCTAAGTTTCGACATAGATGAACGCCCTGAGTGTGCATCATTATCACCAAAAACACAAAATATTTTTTATATAGTAGATTTATAAACAATTCTTAATACAAAATGATAATTTTTTTACAAAAAAATATGAAATTTATTGTTTCAGTAACAAAACTAAATAAAATGTGATTGATGTTCATCAAACACGTCAAAACTAATCGGCCATATTATCTCTTGTGCTCCGTTCCATACTCGTACATTGAGAGCGGACCGATAATTGCACCATCAGCTCGACCTAACACGAGATTTGTAGAGTGATGCGACGGTGGTGCCGATGAATGCGGTGCTGGCGGTGTGCGAGGACTGCGATGGATACTCAGAGTAGGTTGTTGTTGCAGATAACGATCGCGCGTGTTAAGCATGCGATCGCCCTCCTCCGTTGGCGTTCTACGTTCAAACATAGCGCGTTGATGTTCGTTACGACCAGGAGGTAACTCACTCCTCACACCTGCGTGCGCGTACCGACCGACGTGAAAATCCATCAACCGGTGGTCAGCTTCTGTTTCTTGGGAGCGCATAAATGATTGCACAGCAAGCACGTCGCGTGGTGACAAAGCTGTCTGACGCGCTGGATCGACCATACGCAGGCCTTCCGGTACACCGCGAATGAGATCCGACTTTGAACGATGAACTTCTATAAAACTTCGACCAAGCTCAGAAACGGGTGTATTCATTGCGTTTAATTTTCCCCTTCTATCGAGGGCAAGTTGGTGGTAATGAGCTTTTGATAGTATCTCGTGATTAACGCCGGGTGAAGATCGCTGTAACGCGTCAACAGAACGTGGCGAAAGCGATGTTGTGGAGCGAGGAGGCGATAAGATACTTCGATTTTGTGGCGACGAAAAATAACCAGCAGGAGGAGAAGATATACCCTGTAATAAATAAAACGAGCAACCAAAACTCATTAAAAGGCTTGACTATTCTTCTGCTGTTAGCGTAAAAATACAAAGAACTAAAAACGAACTGTTATTATATTGTTGGACCCAATTCGGGGCAGAGGACTACATAGTCTGTTCACGGTGTTCATTTAATATTAACTGTTTTTCATGACATTCCTGACTCTCGTTTGACGAGCTGTTTTGAGCCCATATTAATACTTATAGGACTGCCTTAGAGAATTAATTTTCGTGGGAATTATCATCGAGAGAATAAATTTTCGCAAAATAAACAGATTTCGATTTTTGCGGTCATTAAATTAAAAAATTCTTTGAGACCAGTTCTCAAATTTAATCCTTGTTAATATTTTGAAAATTAAAAAATTGTTGTGAAAGAATTGGTGACAGTTCTGACAAGGCGGACACACTACTGTTCGTTACTTTCAAAGACCTAAATCATCCCTTACCTTGTACTCTTTATATTTCTCGCTACCGTTTCGCGCTTCAGCGGAAACTTTTTCCTGTCGTAAAGCCGTAAATCTCTCTCTATCACCTGCGATACTTTCGTGACAGCTAATTTACAAAAATGGAAGAAATAATTACCTAATTAAGTATCTGTAGTAAAAAATCATATCTAACTTTGAAAAGAAAACAAAATATAATTTGAAGTAACTTCAGGCAATTACAAAGCTTCAGAGTTCATCCCTTTTTTAATGAAAACTGTGGAAGATAAAGAAGAGAAGGCGTTGTGGCAACTCTGCAACAAAATTGAAATAAAATCACGTGTTAGTACTCTCCTAATTAAAAAAAATCCTGTACACAAACTAAGAAAACATGTTTTGCTTACACTGAGTGCTGAAACACTGGATGACCGTCTGCCGGATTTCTTTCAACCATTTTGCTGATAACGGCTCCATCTAGCGGCATATGAGTCGACCCCTGAATAACACTTGGTCGAGCTACTGGGCTGGCCGAATGTTTTTCTTATAAGCACACTTTCAGCAGGACCACGAGATCTAGCGATTTCTTGAGCCGTGCCGATCGGAACTTGGTGTGTTTTTCGACACGCACTTTTTCGTGGGCGACCGCGATTTTCAGCGGGGCTGGGAATAAGTCTGGTTGTCACTGGTTAGTGTATAAACGCGACCCATCTGGGGCTGCTCTTTATCTGAAAATGAGTAGAAAGAAAAACTTTGGAAAATATCCCGTGGTTTAAATTTCGGTCAAAGTAACACTGAGGTTCAACTGAAATTGTTATACAGGCTGAACTGTTGCTGACCTGTTAGTTGTTAATTACCTACTTAAAAAGAGCAAAGGTACCGTGTCACCCTGCTCAGTTAGGTCGGTGTGTTATCGAAATCAAACTTTTACGTCGACGTAAAAAAACTCACGGCTTTTAGAAGGAAATTCTCCTTAACTGTTGCTGATTTTAGAATCCCTATTGTTTGCACTTTTTTCTTTACCCATTTACTCGCTTCATGCTGACGCTTTGTTTGAAGAATTTAAGCCTCGTGTCGCTTATGAAAAAAACGTGTATTTGCATCACAAAGTTAAAACGAAAAGCCACGTCACTTAGAAAATTTGGTTAGTTGGGTATTATCACTCACATTTCGTATTAAAATATTCTACCTGATTCTGGCGATGTGTAGCCAGTCGATGTTGTCAAAGGTATAACTGACGTGGGTACTTGTAACGTCGATGACGGTGCAGGCGCTATCGGAATTGGCTGCGTTGATCGCTTTAACACGATTTTTGATTTTTTCTCGTTTGCCAGCACATTAGTTGGTGTGTACACGTGTAAATTACTTGCCGGTGACGTCTTTGCCAACGGTAGCCGAAAAGAGGAAGTGCCAGATGCTTGGCTAGCGCTGATATACTCCTTCGACAAAAAAGGCTGTTGCGTCTCCTTAATAGCATCTGGATACCAAGAACGAATATGAATGCGTTCGTCTGAAGTAATGGGTGGATTAATTCGTAAACTACTAGGCGGCGCCAATAGTAGTTTCTCCTCGTTTCGGTCCCGGCTAATTGTAAAAGAGGCGGTCGTCAACTTTTCACCAGAGTCAATTGAAGAAACGTCGAGTTTGCTTGAAGCTTTTCTTGATAGTGGTACGCCTGCACTTATGTTAGGTTGCAGGAAAGCTTTTATACCTGAAGATGTTATGGTGGTCAATGTGGTGTCAGACTTTCCTGTCTGCGCTAACAATCTCTGTTCCAACAAAGACGGTTTCATTTGTATATCAAATACCCCGCTGACATCCATGCTTGGTTTAGTTTCAACACGTTCTTCTGAGGTGGAGACGGTGTAGGTTTTCGGATCGGCATTCACCAACCCTGCTGGTTTAATGAAATTCACCATGTTCGGTGGTAGAGTTTTTGTATCTATGTTCGATGATTTTACTATCTCCTGGATTTGAAGTGCTGGAATTTTAGTTTGCAAACTATTTATATTGACGGCAGCCGATGAAACCTTACTCGCCAATTCAATAAAAAGGAGCGAATTCTCGAATAGCTTTTGCGGTTGCGACTGTGCAGTTTGAAAAGCAGGGTTCAGCAAGATGTTGCTGGCGGTAGCAGAAAGAAAGTTGGGTTTGCTTACTTTAGTGTCTCGATCATCTTGAGGATAGGCCTTATGGCAAGCTACAAGCAAGTTTTCTGGAGATACGGAGCGTTCATCCTCAGAACAGTCGACGATGTCTTTACTAAAGGCTTTGCTAAACATATCTAGGGAAATTTTTGTCAAGTCTTCCACAATATGGTTATCGTCGCGCTTTATTTCAACCGACGGCTTGGGCGTCAACAACGGTTTAATCACTTCCTTGCATTCCACGTTTTGATTCTTGTGTGAGGCTAACGCAGCGTCCCTTCCCAGAGTTGGTTGGGAGGACGGTTCGTTTACAACAGTGGTCCGTTTCATTGCTGCTTGTTGTTTTGACAATGCGTCAGTCAAACTATCGTTGAGACGTTGGGGTGTGAGATTTGATAAGGTAGGACTATATTGCTGGTAGTTCTGCTCTGGCGGAAATAATTCGTTTAGGCTATTCATGCTTTCTTCGTGTATTATTGTGTAGCAAGTTCCCTTAGGATGCTGATCTTCTTTTTTCACCTCGTCCACTATCGGTTTAGAGTCACAGACAGTCGCCTCGACTTGAATCGTGGGCACTTTCAAGCCTTCAGTTGTTGTTTTCTCCACCCTGCTCGGATGGTCAGCAGTACCGTCAACATCGACCATGGGTTCCACTGCTTTCACTTGGACGTTCTCTTTTGCACCCACCTCCTCCTTACTCTCCTCCCCGGTTGCTTCATTCTCTTGTTTAATGCAGAGCAATGCTTTTTCCGTTTTTAACTTGAGTCGTTCAATTTGTTTCTCGTTCTCCGTCATCTCTTCCTTTTTGTCGCTGTCTTCAGTTTCAGGGATGTCTCCCCTATTTTTCATGCTCGCTTCATCCTCCTCCTCTTCTTCATCCTCTTCGTCGTCTCTAGTCTCTTCAGCTTTTTCATCAATTACAAAATTATCTTCCCCACTGTCAGAATCGTCCGACTTGTTTTCCTGACAACAAAACAATTTTCGTTAAATACTGTTTACACTCGCCCACTCATAAATTATTACGCTCGTAATTAAAAGTAATCGAGTTACAGAGATAGCTTTAAAGCAATCAATTAACGAGTCAATTTGCAATGAAAAACAGGAGTGGACAACAGCTATTGAACTTAATAATAACGTTGATAAGCACAAACCTTTCCAGAATCATCCGTGTTATCATTTTTTCGCACATTCTCATGCACGGTTCTTCGGTGATAAGACAAGCCGTTCTTGTTTTTATATTTTCTCCCACAATTTAGTTCGGGACATTCGAAGGAATTTTCACCCCCGTTTTGAACCTTTAACTTATTCTTTTTCGTCGGAGTTTCTTCGCACTGTACGGGGGAGGTGGCTTCGTGACAGTGGCGTTTCTTGCCGGCATTCCGAGCTTTCAAATTCTTCGACGGCGTTGTAGTCGGGCTTGTGACGGCCTTCCTTTTATTATTACCAGAATCGCTGTCTTCCCCAGCTGTCGACACAGTACCTGTTGGAATTTTAATTTTTCTAATCGGAGGCGGTGCTTGAAAAGAATCGGTCTGCTCTTTTAATATCCTTTAGATAAAAAATAATTCATAAAAAAAATAATAAAAAAAAATAAGATAATTCTTAGAAGTACTGAATTGTCTTAAATAAAACATTCTAATTCGTTTCAATTCGTGAAGTAATATTCCAAACAAAAAAATCTTCACCCACCTGTCAGAAGCCCACTTGTTCTTCTCCACGTCAATCAAAGCTCCAGAGAAAACCTTATTTCTCCAACGAACGTTCAAAACGATTAAACCTGAAAAAACAACAACAAAAAAAACAAAAAAAACCATCAAAGGTGCACAAGAAAGCACGAAAACCAATTTGGATGTTGATAGTGGATAATACTGCAGTTTTACCTCCCTCTGTTTCATGGAGAATTACACCATGTAAATTGACGCGCGTTCCAGGTGGAGTTGGCGTTTCTGACGGACAGCAATCATATTCCACTGAAGGTACCAGATTTATAATGTCCTAAAAATAGCCTTTGAATGAGTAAAGAATGCGAAAGATCAAATTTCCTGTAAACCAAATTGATTAAAACTTTTTAAGTCGTTTAAAAAAACAATGCATCACAAGATTTATTGAGGAAAGCTAAAACACTTAAGCTTGTTGCTTGGGAACAACAAATGCGTGTCATATTAATTATAGAAAATGTTTTATTATTATTGAACAGTTTAAAAATCGAGGCGTGGGAGTTGAGTCTTTGCTGGGGGTGGCGGATGACACAGAAACGTGATCTGATTTGACAATCTGACAAACCACTAAAGAGGGATGAATGTAGAACGAACAAAAACAATGTTGAATTACAGACAGATATGAAAAACCTTCTCAGTTAATAATAGGTTAACTGAAAACACTGACCCCCAGCTGTGCTTAAGAGATCTTTTTAATGAAAAACTCAATATTGTTAAAAAGCATAATACATCACGGCTAGTTGCTACGCAATCTAAGAAGCAATTGCGCATACATTGGATGATGTATGAATACGTTTCTGTTTTTCTCCTTGAAGAACTATGTCACGTTTTCTGTGATGGCAAGTACGAAATAAAAACACTTTTTATAAATTTCATAATAATAATAATAATAATAATAATAATAATAATAATAATAATAATAATAATAATAATAATAATAATAATAATAATAATAATAATAATAATAATAATAATAATAATAATAATAATAATAATAATAATAATAATAATAATAATAATAATAATAATAATAATAATAATAATAATAATAATAATAATAATAATAATAATAATAATAATAATAATCTGGTAAATATTTAACTACTACTTGCACGTATCCAGCCTACCTTGTCTATATTCATATCTTGAGTGTTTTCATAAGTTGCTTCGTATTCTTTACAGTCACGGGTGCGTTTCCCTGCTTTCTCCTTTGTGTCTTCACCATCTCCGTTCATACTGATGTTACGAGTGCTGCGCCGTCTGTTTTTGCGTGACTGTGAACTTTTCGATTTTGCGTCCATAGCAAGTTTTTTTGAAGACATGGTAGTATGGTCAGTGGTGCACTCGAACAATCATTTGAAATTATATCCACAATTTTAAACCCACACAATTGGAATTATATACATTTCTAAACGGATTCGAAATAAATTAACGAAAACTTTAATTACAAAAAAATAAATAAATAAATAAATAAATAAAAGGGAAAACAAAGCTTTTTAAAAAAAAATTGTATAGATTTCGGACAGAAATTTTTAACAGATATCTTTACACATTTCACACTAGAAACAAATGAGAAAAAGTGTCATTGGTGTGTAGTTTCACTTTTATTTCACGATTACACAGTTATATTGTATGTGACCTTATTTACATTGCATGTATAATAGCGTTTTTAAAAACATGATCAACCAATACTAAAGTTCTGGAATCTGTGCAAAAGTTGTATAAATAATTAATAAGTAATCTTTCTTTTCTTTTCATAAATGGAAAAAATGCTGATTTCATTTCAACATGAGTCTTTTGGAGTCAAGACAACTCAGAAATCCAGTGAAAAACATCTTTTATTAATAACACATAAAAATGACAGAACGTCTTTAGCACTGAACTTTACGAACAGTTATTTCTGCACAATCGGCATCACCTCATAATAAAAAGCCAAAAAGCCATAAAAAATTGTAATTTAGGGTGAAATACATTGGATTTTACTCTTTAATAAGTAAATAATTGATGAGAGTATTAACAAGTTTGAAATTGATTTACTTATCAATTTTTAATGTATACAAACCAAGTGTGTTTTAAAAACAGACGCAATACTCAAAACAAAAATAGAAACTCTCTACATTACTATGGCAACAACACGACTAGAAAAGGTCACATGTCAACAACACAAATATCGCTTTTCAGAAATGTAAATAAGGAGACACAGGATAAAAACAAACAATTCCACATTTATTTATTTATTTATTTTACTTGACATAAATTTATCAAACTTATCTATAGCTATTGTAACATTTTAAAGCACTTATATATATCATAAACAAAAAAGGGATAAAAACAACATTTTTTTCGCATCTTTCGATATTTTTACATCAAACAAAAAATTAAAGAGATGCAGCCCAATCATATTGTTCATACAAGGCTATTAAATTATTAGGTGTCATGTTATCACAAATATCACAAAGATTTCCAACTAGCTTAAAACTGAAAAGCTAGATATGCCATAAACACATACTATGTAATTAGTTTTCACATTCCAACGAAAAAAAATTTCATAAGCTAAAACACTGCTTAATATACACAATTAAAAACATTATCATCTGAACCATTTCTTTAAATTACACCAGGGGGTGAATAATTGTTAAATAACATTACAAAGCAAAATAATTTAAAGAATTACTACCCCCTTTATGGCATGATTATAAAAAGGTTTTAACTAACGTAAGGATTGGGGCAGTTTGACATGCTTACACTAAAAAATAAGCTTTAGCACCTTTTAAAATTTTTCGGAAATATTATATATATATATACCAATTAAGTGTATTCAAGTATATGCATACATATAAAAGTAGTTATTTTTAAGAGATATTTAGAATATGTTTACTGAGTCAATTTTTTAAACTTCTTGAAAATTTAACTGGGAAAATTGATCCTGACATTCCACAATACTAAACATTTTAATTGCACCAAATCAATCCACAAGAGCATGGGAATAATTGAATTTATGTCATCCAATTTTAACAACAAGAAATGTCAAGGAGATACTAAATTATTATCCTTGTATAAAAATTTTAAACAATAAATCTTGTTACAAAATCACAGTTTACGATAATTTTGTTCTAATAAACAAATCGTTATCTTACATAAGCCAGACTTCAAGAGTACCCCAGAATCATAATTTTTAACAAAAATAAAAGTTCGGGTTCGATAAATTTTGCTGTCATATATCCCCAGTTTCAAATTAGTAGAAACCATATATCATGATTATTTTCATATTGCTGGTAAAGCTGTAGAAAGTTTATTACCAATTTTATCAGAAATATGGCAATATTTAGACAGGGTTGACACTCTTTTTATAGAAGGTGAGAACTTTGATGATAATTTTCAACCTTTTTTGAGAAGATAATGTTACCTTCAAAACAAAAATTAAAGATTTTCAAATTTAACCAAATAAATTAATATTTGAGTGGCATTTTAAAAGTGATGCCATGAATAAAGAACACATTTTTGCTGTATATACCCATGTAGCATTTCTATGCATTGTGAGAATAAAAACATATGACAGGTTGTTAAACTAAAATTAGGAGATTTAAAGAGAAAGTTTGAGGAGTTTTGAAGTGTGACAACCTTGCTATCTGTGTAAGAATCCTTTTTGTGGCAAAGTTTAGGCTTAAGATAGATAGATGTGCATATTTTACATGGCTAGCCTCACAAATATCGAGGAATATACCCTGTCTATTATTCCCAGGAGGAGTCATGGCTTAGATGGGGAGTCCTAGAGTATTTAATGCTCAATTTGAACTATGCAGACTCAATTAGGGTCTGCTCTCTATCAGACAACTCCCTGCAACATCCAACAGCCCACACAGTTAACCCAGGCTATGGTAACATTTACTCGCCCATATTAAATCATCATCAAGGGGAATCAAACCTGGTCTCCCACACAAAGTGCGAGAGTTATAACCACTAACCTACGTTGCCATAAAAATTAACAGTTTAATATTAACAGATAACTTTTAATATTAATATCCTGCAACCATTATTGTAGGGTTCAAGTTGTCAACTGTGAGTCAAACTTTTCCCTGATCCAGAGAACTTAGGAATAATAAACCAAATGGGTTTATTGCTGAGAACAATGGACATGGGGCATACATGTACAAAAAAAAACTATATATAAATTAAGGAAATTAGTCTTTGTTTTCTGTCGTGGCCCATGTATATGTATATATAGATAGATAGATAGAGAATTCTAGAGTATTTAATGCTTATTTTGAGCTATGCAGACCCAATTAGGGTCCGCGCTCTACCAGACAACTCCCTGCAACATCCAACGGCCCACACAGTGTGAAATCTCCCCAATTCCCCTCACATGGCTTGGGTTAAACCAGGGCTATGGTAACATTCACTCGCCCATATTGAATCGCCGACAAGGGGAAATGAATGTGTATAAAGTAGGAATTAAACATTGAATAAAACGATTGTGAGCGAGTTCAGGTAGCTAACTCTTAGCAGGGTTTTTGATAACTTTTGATATTGTTTGACCTTCTACTTCTAAGCAATTCAAAGAAGCAACTTTTCTATCAATTTCGAATATCAAAGTTGTTTCTTATAAAAAAATAAGTGTGGGATATTTTGCAATAAACCATTTTCGTGAAACTTCAGGGATTACAGCAGCTTGGTCTTCAAAGAGAGTAGGTGAGGGCTAAATCCAAGGTGCCATCTGGCCTGAACTTTACCAGGTTTTTTACCAGGTGACTTTGAAAAACACTTGTCAGCTAGCTAGCTAATATTGGATAAAAGCAAAAATTTATATTTGTGAGACGATTAAAAGCAATCAAATAAAATATGGGAGGCCAGTAGCCAGCTAGAAATTTTAGAGTAGTTACCTACTTTTTGTATAAATTGGCAAGTCCTGTAAGTTTTAAACCTGATACCTTTCAGTGTTTGTTACCTTGATAACTAAACCTTAGGCAATATTTTAACCTTTAAAACACTTCCATGAGCATAGCACTAGCTAGCTAGCTAACTAAAATAACAATGTATTCTTGCTTTGTGTCAGACAGGGTTGTTCGGGGCCAGTGTCCAGACAATATATAACTGCACATTTAGCACATTTAATTGATTTTTAAATGAAAGGTGTGTTAAAATGATTGCTTAAAAAACAACGGCTGAATACAGTTAGAATTTTAGCTATACGTACCATCATCTCGCGATAATTCCCTTCCGCTGACTATAAGCCTTCTATAAAAACCTCAACTACAGAGTACTTTCTCTGTTGATCGAGGCCAGTGCCAAAACACATAATAGTGCCTACTCTTGGTTAATTTCTCGGGCCTATTACATGTAAATTTTATAGAACTTTTGGGGGTAAGAAAACTATTCTTTTATTTGATAAAAAAATATTTTTATATTCATTTTGCAATTACATGCCTTTTTTAAATCAGAAAAAAGCAAACTTTTTGAATGCTAAAAGCAAATGAAATAAACCATTTATATTCTTCAATTGTTTTTTTTTCTATTTATTACAGTACCCCCAGTAAAAAAATCTTGTTCATCCCCGTCTCATGCCGTACAGCTGCTGAATGAACACAAAAGTTCTATTTAGCAACCAGGATTTTGAGGTTAAATATTCGTTCATTGAAAGATTGAAGAGCCAATCAAGTTTCGAGAAGCAAATATTATTTTCCAAATAAGGAAAAAGAAACAATAAAAGAAGTTGAAATGGCGGAGGCTAGTCATGTGTAGAGTTAATCCAGCGAGCACAAGCTATTAATAGTTATGCTCTCCTCCGCTGATAAAAAATAAAATAAAAAGAATAGATTAAAAAATAATCAAAACGTAAAACGTCATATTGTTAAATTTATAAAATTAAAAACAAATAAAAACCCTCCTCAACTAAGCTTACCAATATTTCTTAACAAAATAAAAACCTTCCCTCACATTTAATTAGCAAATAATCACCTAGTATAACAAGAAATTGGACCAATATCGAGTAGGTAGGTTATTCTGAAAAGTCGGAAGAACACTTAAAAATTGACGATTTCTGCTCAAGGGGCGAAGAGACCCTGGGGACGAGGATGTAAGAGAGAAAGAAACTTTTTTAGTGTGCTAAACAAAATCGCATCAAAAAGGCGAATTTAGACTATTTTTAATTTTTTGTTTATTCGATTCGGCGCATTTTGTACAGCCTGGAACATGTTGTGAATTTTTCTTTTTATTCTTTGTGTCTGAATTAACCAGTATGTAGTGAGATTTAAGTTGTAATTGCTGGATGTTTAAAATTCAAATGCAATATTTTTTTTTCACATAAGCATATTTTGAGCCTGATCATGTGTTTTTCATAAGCATATTCCAATAATTTTTTTTGCCATTAAACATAATCTAAGCAGATTTTGAACCTGAAAAAGTACTCTTCATAAGCACATGTTTTACATCACGTGAATAGAAAATATTTTTGTCCGTTCTGTTTTCCGGGGGGAAGGAAAGTACTATCGAATGCCCGAATTTAACTTTTCATTTGCATATTGTTCACGTGGAAACCTACCTTTACGCATACATGCTTCACAATTTTTGCTCTGCTCGCTCGATTCGGGGAGCCTTATTGCTTTGCAAATCTTAGACAGGATACCTGTCTCTCTTTTCTGCTCTCGCGCTTCGATATCTGTCCTGCTTTTTTAACCCTGCTTTTTTTAGCGCGCTATCGCTGAAAAGAGAGACAGGAATAACCTACCGTAGGAACGCAACTGCTACTTTTTGATTGGCTAATTTTTGCAGGGCAGTTGCGCAACAATTTTGTTGATCCGTGGCCGGATCAACTAAACTAATAAAGAAAGCTACACCCTTTTAATTATATTATAGTGAGGCTGATGATTAAAATTATGGATTTAATTTATTTCATTCACTATTTCGATTTCGAAAGTCATCTCGAACATTGTAGTTCAACTTTATTTTTCGATTAAACCTAAACAATTAAAATCTGTAGTTAAAAAATTTAAAATGTAGTTGATACCTTGTGTATTATTCTTATGGTAAAAGTTTAATCTACCAACTTCTACCCAGTGTGTGTTTGGAGTGTACATGTGCGCTTCATGTGTTTCCTGAAAGTTCGCCCTTGAACTCTAAGGACTATTAGGCTACTCACTCGGGGTGCTTAATACCATGTTACAGTATACAGTTGTATACTATTTTAAAGGTTTTTATGACAGAAGGAGAGTGCTGTGGGCGGAAATAATCTATCAAGATTTCGAGGTGTGGATGCTTTTTCCATGCTCAACACGAATAAGATACTATTCTTTCCTGTTCAGAAAGTACAACCAGGCAACAGTAAACAACGTTCTATCTAAATGTCATCGGTTAAAAGGTGTTTTAAATGGCGATGGATCGAGCTGGCAGCAGCATGTGCGTTGACTGATGTTTTTCAATAAATTTGAGTTTGGTGGGATATTTTTAAATGTTCAAACTTATTAAAAATTATTATGCGGTAACTGCATTGTTCTTTCTAAATGTTTAAGCGATTTCTCGCGATTTTATTTGACTAAAGCTAGAATTTTTGGTATTTTAGGTCTCAGTTATATAGCTTAGCTAGCTAGCTACTTTAGGCTAATTAATGTTTGTTTTTAATCCGCCATGTTTGAAAGTGACTTCCAAAATAATTATGCGAATATTGTAAAACAATAATGTGAAATTTAAGTGGCTAATATTTTTGATTTTGAAATCAGTTGTCAGTTTGAATGTTAACTGTCAAGGTAGGTTATTCTAAACTCTCTTTTTTCTCTTCTCTATCAAAAATATCAAAAAGGGAAAAATGATGAGTTTAGTTTACTAGACTATGCAAATCTTTGAAATGGCGGTGTGGTAGTAGCTATGTTATCATAATGTTAAATACCTCTCTCGTTTACTTGAGTGAATATGGAATACTTTTTCACTACTTTCAGATAGCTTTCGGCAAGGCAATATATCTAGACAGAAGCTAGCCTATATTATGTATCAAAGAAGAGAACCAATTATTTTTACTTGGTGTTGTTAGCTAAGCTAGCTAGAGCTAGCATTGCTATTCCAGTTTAAAGGTCCTATATTGAGCTACCTACAGAAACCTCGTAATTTCTGCCGAACTAGACAACAGCCTTTTGTAGGAATTAAACCCACAACCTCTTAGGCATTAGTTGAGCATTTGACAGACTGGGCAACCCAATCCCTTTGTCTACTACTAGAACACACACACAACCTTGTGTGGGGATCCCGCAAGGTTGTGGGACCCCCGAGATTGTGGGACCCCTCATGGACTTCAAATGTGAATTGAGTGCTGTGCTGGAGCACTGACTGGGCTGACTACCAATCCACAAAGTATTTTTATTCTCCTGCCCAAAGCCCCCATCCCCAAAGTTTATACATGGACATTCACACAGCAAAATCTTTGTAATGATATAAAAGCTGCAGCAACAGAGAGATAGATAGATGTACATATTTTACATGGTTAGTCTCACAAATATTGAGGGATATACCCTGTCTATTATTTCTATTTAATGCTTATTTTGAGCTATGCAAACCCAATTAGGGTCCATGTTCTGCCCAGATTGTGAAAACGGCCTGTTTAGAAACAGGACAGCCGGATTATGTACGCATGGCCCGATTATGTTTTTTTTCCCCTGCTTATGTCGTGGTGACCAGATTATGAACGCTAATATAATGGCTGGCCAGGCAGGCTGTGATTAGCATTTTCTTCCAACTTTTGTAAATGAAATATTAACTAGGCATGGCGAAAGAAAAAAGTCTTGACAAAAATTTTCTCTGCAGGATAAAACACCATTGAAAACTAGGCATAACGAAAAAAGTCTCGACGTAATTCTTAGTATAAACTCACCTTGTACTCACAAGATTTCAAATATACTTTGAACTAACTAAATTTCACGGAACTAGATTTTGCGGATGACCTAAATTATTCGTTTTGCGGGAATTAAGTTTGCCAAAAAGTTATTAAACTTGCGAATCCCAAAATTTAGTTTCCACAAAATTTCGTTTCATTTAAGAGAGATGTGCATATTTTACATGGCTAGCCTCACAAATATCGAGGGATATACCCTGTCTATTATTTCCAGGAGGGGCCATGGCTTAGATGGAGAGTCCTAGAGTATTTAATGCTCATTTTGAGCTACGCAGACCCAATTAGGGCCCGCGCTCTACTAGACAACTCCCGGCATCATCCAACACAGTGTGCCATCTCCCCAATTTCCCTCACATGGCTTGGGTTAACCCGGGGCTATGGTAACATTCACTCGCCCATGTTGAATTGCCGTCAAGGGGAATCGAACCCCGGTCTCCCGCACAGAGTACGAGAGCTATAACCACTAATCTACGGCGTCCATTAAGAACAATAACAAATGATATTAGACTGTCGTACATAAACCGGCCTGCCCTGATTATGTTCCTTTTATAAGTGCCAAATAATATTTCTTAACTGTCGTTCATATAAGCCGGCCTGTCCTGATTATGTTGCCCTGATTATGTATTTTCTGCCCCGTTTTTAACTGGGACAAGCTGCCGTACATAATCAGGGCAGCGTTTATTATCCGGGCAGAACATGCTCGCTCTCTACCAGAAAACTCCCTATCCATAACGGCCCACACAGTGTTCTATCTCCCCAATTTTCACCACATGGCTTGGGTTAACCGGGGACTATGGTAACATTTATTTGCACTTATTGAATCGCCACCAAGGTGAATCGAACCTTGGTCACCCGCACAAAGTGCAAGAGTTATAACCACTAAGCTACGGCGCCACAATTACGCAGATATGCGGTTATAGAAAACAAGAATTTTTGATTATATATTATATAAAAAACATAGACAGCAAGTGGGTGTGTATTTGTGTTGTAGTTTTTATTTAAATCATTCTTTTTTTCTATACATATTCTAAAGTTTAACCAAATGGAGAAAATTAATCTTTCTGAAAAACCCATGTAGTATTGCAAAAATTAAGGTATGTACTCCTCAAAGCTCTCAAAAGGGGAGACATAACTTAAATCTTTAGATTTGTTTGAGAACAATCTGCATGTTTAAGAGAGAAAGAAACAAAAAGCTGTCTAATCAGGGCATTATGGTTGGGTGATCCAAACATGAAACAAAAATTGATTCACTCGATGTTCACATACACATAAGCTAAATAAATAAAAAATAAATAATAAATCATTTCTTTCCTATAATTCACAACATCAAGGTAAATATATTATTACATATTGATTACGCAATGAATTATTCAATGTAAAAACATTGTAATTTTTTTTGGAAGGTCTATAAAACTTCTGTAGGAAAATATTGAAAATGCAGGTCATGTTAAATGTCCCTGACAATTTAAAAGGACAAAAACCATGCTACAGACCCTACCATTGTATATTGTATCATATAGAGATCCAGGATGATATTATTAAAGTTCTCTCTCTTGCACAACACAGCAGGCAACAAGTAAGACCGGCCCTCTGTTTTGCAAAGGGAGGTTCTATTTATAGGTCTCTATTATTGAGTCCCTTATGTGGATCTGCTTTGTGAAACTGTGTCCATTTTTAAAGCCTCCGAGATATACAACTGCACTAAAAAACTATGATGTCTATATGAAATGACAAATACATTGTTTAAAGTGAGAAAATATTGTTTTGCTGCTATAAATCAAATCCATTCTCTAGTCTCGTAGAAATACTGGAATTTGTTACAATTTGTTTTTAGTGTTTGAGAAGGAATATTACTTGTCTACTCGAAATGAAAAATGCAAAAGACAGTGAGAAATGAGGTAAGAGAAAATTTTATATGCAACTTTTATAGCTCATCTTGCACAATTTGTCAGTCAGCCTGCCTAACAATTTTCTTATAAGAACCTACTTACGATACACTAAGCTGTTATTATGACTATGCTTTTGTATTTAGTTTATCATTATATTTATAAAGCAAAAATAAACCTATCATAATAGTTTGCCTATGTAACAATGGAAATTGTAAAAACTTTTGGTTATCCTCACTAATTTTCAGGGATATACAAAGGCGGTTCTAGAGTGGTAAGGATATGGTAAATCCCTTTTGACCCCCTCTCAGTATATCTAAAATAATTCCTAATCATGACAATTTTTTTTTTGAAAATACATTTTCTAAAAGATAAATGAATTTCCTATAGGATGGTGTATTTCAGTTAATATATATATAAGAAGTTTACAGGAAGGAGAAAAAAAGATTTAACTGAAAAATGCACCCTCAAATTTGAGCTTTGATAACTCGCCGCAGCAATTTTTTTTTTACAAAAAGCACATGGTGAGATTGCTCTTATTCAGATCTCCATCTCGTTGCTCTATTGAAATAATTTGATTCAAATAAAAACACTCCATTCAAATAATGTGACATTTCCCCCCAAGTTTTTAAAAAAGTAATTGTTTTTCTCTTTTTTGATGTTTATACCGCCATATTTGCTAAATAACTCATTTTCAGCGTTAAAAGCAAAGATGCGTAGCTGTCAGCGACACAATTGCGTTTATTGCGTCATATTTCGGGAATAAGGAGGAGAGTATCAAAAAAAATTCCAAGTCATATGACTATTACTTTACGTGAAAAATTGTGTTAAAGTTTTTATCTTCAACCTGTCAAAAAAACTCACATTGGAATTTAAAAAGTGTGAAACTTTTAAATAATTGATTTATTGTGCAGAATGTGTAAAAAATATTAAAGTGATGTATCCGTTTTCTTTAACATCAGTATAAAAATGTGTGAACAAATATGTAAAACGCGAGAAAATGTTTCAGTATAAGTTGTGTAAATATGAGATACATTTTGAAGAAATAATAGTGTTTTCCTCGTTTTACCCTTTATTTATTTTTGTAATTTTTTCTTTAGAAATTTATCAAAAACGTATAACAGAATGAGATTTTTAATTAAGGCTGTTTAAAGCCTGGAATTTTACTAAAGATGCATCAACCACGCACGTACTAACCACATTTAATGTTTATTTTTAGTGATCAACCACAGCAGGCACTCTTCTCAACACAAGCTCACGTGTTTCAAATTGACCCCGACACAAAGAAAAGTTGGATTCCAATCTCAAAACAGGCTGTTAGTGTGGCTTACTACTATGACAGCAACAAATTTATGTACAGAATATTGTCAGTGGATGGCGCCAAGGTGAGACATTGTGAAGATTTGTATGTGGCTTAATCAACCCAAGCTGCCGTGAATTAAACTATATTCATGATCCTCGCCCATGTGCAATTACCATGTTTGCCACCTTACCTGTTTGTTCTCCCATCACCTACCCTGTTAAAAATAGCTTGGTTATTAGTGTGCAAATAGCTCCTCTATCTACCTTGTGTTAGAGTTTTCGCTTTCAGTCCAGAGATCATTAATTGCTTTGGGTTCCAGAATAATAACACAAGATCAATCAAGAACAATGTATTTCAATTGGAATAAGTAGATTAGGGAAGGGGTATAGGAATGCAAGTGCCTCTTTTCGATGCCTCTTTTCGATGCCTCTTTATATGACAACAAGTATATTTTATGTCCTGAGCGTCAGACACACAAGACAGTTGAGATGCCCCAAGTGTCAGGCTCATCGAAATGTATACATATATGCATCAAGTATACATATATGCATCCTGTAAAATCGAGTGTTTCCAAGAGGCTATTTAGTTACATACCATGGTTGACATGCCTTGAGTGCCAAGTACATGTTTTCAAAAACTACAAGGACTTTTATAAACACATTAATTGCCTAAACAGCTGGCCAGGAAGGCCCAACATCCCCACCAAGATAAATTAAATTACAGAGCTGTTTTTTCTACCTCTAAACTAAAATCCTGACAAATTGCCAGGGACACTTAGAGGCAAAAACAATTAGTCTGTATCTGTTGTGTTGCGTACTCCCAGTTAGTTACTGTCTTTAGTTACAAATGAATATGTCTACCAATTGATTGATCTTTTGACAATGTCTCCATTCTTACGTCACTGTGATTAAACAAATTGGTATTTCATATCCACCATTTGTACACGTGTCGGCGACACAAAATAAAAAAATTGGAGAGACAATCCTGGGTGAAAAAAATCATGGTAGTAATTGTTATAATGACAACGATCAATATTTTTAACAGCCATCTCCATAATTGTAGCCATACTACAATTATGGAGATGGCTGTTAAAAATATTGATCGTTGTCATTATAACAATTACTACCATGATTTTTTTCACCCAGGATTGTCTCTCCAATGTAGCCATACTACAATTATGGAGATGTCTGTTCGAAATAACTGTGCTGCAGCTTGCTGACAAGCAAACCCGTGCTTTTGGGTTAATGACTAGTGTTTGTTATAATACTTGCCATATGTCTGTCTGTGACTCAAAGATAGTAGCTACAAGCAGCGATAGGCAGATTCCTATAGTTTTTTATAGTATAGGATTATTTTTATTATAACTTCTTGTTTTATTATATTCCTGCATACACAGTATCAAAAGAAATACAACCACGGTTAATTTTCTTTTAGGCTCTGATCAACAGCACAATCACGTCTGGAATGACTTTTACAAAAACTTCTCAGAAGTTTGGCCAATGGTCCGATGCAAAGGCCAACACAGTGTATGGACTAGGCTTTGCAACGGAGTCAGATCTAAATAAGGTAATTCCTAGTGACCCATGAAATTTAAAGATTTCCCTTTAAAGTCTGACTGATTCCTTTTTGTATAGGTTTGTAGATAACGAGAACGAGAAGAAAAGTTAGTTATATGATTGTTTGTTTGAAAGATATCTTTAAACATAACTTCAAAATAAAGAAACTAGAAGTAATATTTAGGTTTTTATATTTAGTGAAGAAACACGAAAGAAAAATACAAACATAATGTATACAAACTCTTATAAGGCGACGAAATTGCGAAATTTTGCATTTTTTGTAAGTGACAAAATATAAAGCATTTTGTCAGGCATACACTTTTGCGAATATAAAAGAATTCTTGACTGTAAAGTTGTGAGTGGAAAAAGAGACATTTTCAAACATTTAGTTGTCAATTTAAAAATTCAAATGCACCTTTATCAGGCTCAAAGTTGGTGTTTTACATCGTATAAATATAATTGTTAAAAAAAATTGAAAATTTGGTGCTATCGCGAATTAAGAAATTTTATCTGATTTAATGCAAGAGCTATAAGGCCAATCTTAACGCAGTTGTGAGAAAATACTTGTCTGCTGTAACAAAGGGTCTGCTATTTTGAGGTGTTTCTTTGATCATATAAGCTTAGTGGGTCGACTCTTAAAAATGTTTACGTTATTGCCACCTGCCCATTATATAGGCGACAGGCTTGATCATAAAAACACTTACATTTCTTAGATAACCTTCCAAAACAATTTTTAAAAAATATTGCTATGAAATTGAAGTGAAGTGGAGTGAGTTTGTTAGAGTTGTTGTTGTTTCAGTCAGGCTGCAGGCATATTTCGAGACTTTTTTATATCAATTTTAAGTAAAACTATTTGCGAGGGTAGCATGTATATGTTGTTTTTGTCGAATTTACTATTACTTTCAAAATCAGCTTCATAAAATATTTCAGTCGTATCTAAACTGCATGACAGACTGAGGAACGACGTGGTTTTAAAAATTCTTATGATGAGCCACTCATCATCATCATCATCATTCTCGGCTTAACGTCCGTTTTCCATGCTAGCATGGGTTGGACGGGGTATATTAATGACCCTCTTCCAATCTGATCTAGACTGTGTTAGATCTAAACTCAACTTCCTCTGTATCAAGTCTGTCCTTATAACCTCCTGCCAAGTCTTTCTCGGTCTGCCTCTGGGCTTTGCCCCAGGAACTATCAAGTCTCTACACTTTCTTACCCAATTATCCTCCTCCATTCTTTCCAAGTGCCCCAGCCAATTCAATCTTCTTATCTGGATAACATCTTTAATTCTACGGAGACTTAGCCTGCTTCTTAGCTCATCTGAACTCTTTCTGTCTCTCAGACTGGCGTTACACATCCACCTAACCATTCTCATATCATTCCTTTCTAAACGGTCAAGATCTTCCTGCTTCACTGCCCATGTCTCACTACCGTACAACATAACACTTCTTACACAGGCCTCATACAACCTACCTTTTACCTCAATTGACAGGACTCTGCTAGTCAACAAAGGAAGTAACTCTCTGAACTTTTTCCAAGCAGAACCTATCCTGCAAGTAACACTTCTTCCAACACCCCCTTCACTGCCCAACATATCACCTAAGTAACAGAAGTTCTCAACTATCTCTAACGAGCCACTGTTGTACATCATTAAAGCTGGAAATACTTCATTCTCTATAATCTCACCTTTGCAACGCTTGCATACAAACTGAATGTCAGCTCTTAACCTTCCACTAATACTACTGCACTTCTTATGTACCCAATGCTTGCAAGTCTGACAAAAAATTGAGTTACTACCAACCCCTTTCCTGCAAACTCCACAAGGCCACTTTCCAACTACAAGGTCACACTTGGCTGCAATGCTACTAATCATGACTTTAGACTTTGCTGTGTTTACCTTTAGCCCTTTCTCTTCTAGTCCTTTCTTCCACTTCTCAAACTTTTCAACTAATTCTTCCATCGACTCTGCTATGAGAACCAAATCATCTGCATACAATAACTCCCATGGACAACCTGTTCTGAACTCCATCGACAGCGCTTCTAAGACTAGAACAAACAACAAAGGACTAAGTACAGAACCCTGATGTACACCAACATTTACACTAAATTCATCACTAAGTGAATCGTTAATCCTGACACGACTTCTAGCATTGCTGTACATAGACTGTACCATCGTAACTAGCCACTCATCCACACCTAATTTTCTCATAGCCCACCAAATAACTTTACGTGGCACTCTATCAAAAGCTTTCTCTAAATCTACAAAGGCAAAATAGAGATTCTTTCTCTTTCCTAAATACTTTTCCTGAAGCTGTCTGAGTAAAAATATTGCATCTGTAGTGCCACGCCCTGGAACAAAACCAAATTGCATCTTATCTATATCAATCCTTTCTCTAAGTAACTTATCAATCACTCTTTCAATAACTTTCATTACTTGATCAACCAACTTCAAACCTCTATAGTTACCCCTTTCTAATGCATCACCCTTGCCCTTGAAACAATTCACTATTACACTCGACTGCCACTCACTCGGAATAGCACCATCCTTTATAATCTGGTTAGCAAGACTTGTAATAAGCTCAACTCCAATATATCCAGATGCTTTTACCATCTCTGCAACAATACCTGATACTCCTGCAGCCTTGCCAATCTTCAATTTCCTAATAGCCTCCACTACCCATTCTGTCTTGATCTGCATAGCTGGCCCTTCTACAACATCATCATCAGACAAATTATCCTCATCCCAATCAAACTCAGTGTTAAGCAACCTCTGATAATAATTCTTCCAAGCTACCCTTTTCTCCTCCTCTGTGCTAGCCAAAACACCTTCATCATTACGTATACACTTCTCACCTACAACATCTTGATTAGTCTTCTTCATTTGCTTTGCTATCTTGAATACCTCATTGCGCTGGTCTTCCCTTCTTAACACATCTGCAAATCTGTTTCTCTCTGCTTCTGATTTTGCCTTATACACTGCTGTACGAGCACGACGCTTAGCTTCTAAGTAAATATTTTTACTACCACCTGACTTCCACTCTTTCCAAAGTTTCCTCTTTTCCTTTATACACTGGTCAACCTCATTATTCCACCACCAGGTCTGTCTATGTCTAGCTGGTCCTTTCGTCCACCCACAGGTATCATCAGAAGCTTCTAGAAGACAATTCTTCAAAGTAGTCCAAGTACTTTCAACATTGTCACTATCACATTGACCATTGTGGGCTAACTGCTGAACTTTTGCACTAAATTGTCTTGCTACAATCTCTTCCTTCAGCTTCCAGACTTTTCGACGGGGCCTGTACTTTCCCTTGGCTTCTTTAACACTCTTCAAGATAATATCACAAACCAGCAACCTATGCTGGGAAACACACTCTTCCCCCGATATAACTTTCACGTCCTTCACCACTTTCTTGTCTGACTTTCTAACCAGGAAGTAATCTATCTGTGTCTTACAACCACCTGACTCATATGTTATCAGCCTACTCTGTCTCTTACTGAATGATGTGTTGCAAACCACCATGTCCGTTGCCATTCCAAACTCAAGCAATCTCTCCCCTTCCTTATTTCTGCTCCCAAATCCATAGCCTCCATGCACACCTCTATAACCTTCAGATGACTTCCCAACATGACCATTAAAGTCGCCGCCCACCATGACAAGTTCAGTGTCTCCAAACTTTGATGTGACTGCTATTAACTCATCATAAAACTTATCTTTATCTTCCTCACTGAGTCCACACTGTGGAGCATAAACTGACAGAAAAGTGACAATCCTATTACCTATCAAAAACTTTATCACTATAATACGACTATTAACACGCATAACATCTATTACTTTTTCTACCCACTTCTCTGCAACGAATATGCCAACTCCTCCATATCCATCACTATTACCAATCCAAAAAAGCTTATACCTTGCCCTCCTACCTTCCACAAATCTCACTGAAGCTCCTCTCCACCTGACTTCCTGAACACAACACATATCAACAGATCTACGTTCTAACATTTCAACTACTTCACCTGCTCTACCTCTCAGAGTACCAACATTTACACTAGCCATCCTCAACCTAGTGTTATCTACCTTGTGATGTGATAGCTGGGTAACGGTCTGACGATGCTCACACCTGACATCTGTCCTACCGTGCGCGACACCTTCACTCCTTAGAGTTCCAGCCCCGTTTACGCAGTTTGTCTGATCAACTATTCTTACGGCCATTAATAAAGAGTTTTGGCATTGTTTTACAGCTGGATGCCCTTCCTAGCGCCAACCGTTCACAGACCGGACTGGGTGTTTTTTAAAGTGACACCATCACTATGTGGCATTTCATGGGACTTCCACAATCGCCCCTTTAAACTAAGGTATGGTGGAGGACGTTCAACTCCTCTCTTGTCTCTTAAAGAGACCCTTCACCATCAAAGTGAAAACTTTAAAAGATTCAAAAAAAGCATAAAAATAGAAACAGTAGTTTCATTCTCTTCTGTGTTTCAACAACTGAATTTGTTAAAGGAGAAAAAACATTTTATTTGTCTCTGTTTTTCTTATATATATGGTGTTCTTTTTTTAGTTTGCGGAGAAATTTAAAGAAGTGAAAAATAATGTGAAGTTAGGGACACCACCTGCAAGCCCACGCATTCCTTCTCACAGCATCCCTTCTGCTCCACATATCAATGGTAAAGTCACTGGTGGCTCTTTGAAGAGCATGTCATCAAACAGTACAGGAAGTTATGAGGTATGTGCAGTGGTGTTTGTGTTGTCATGTATCAATTTTTTTTACCTTTGTTGAACTGTTTTCTTTCTTTTTTTCCCTTTTTTGTTTGTTTGTTTGTTTGTTTTGTATAAATTTATTCAAATATAGCATTTGGCTCTTGGAAAAGCTTTTTCCATTAACCAGGTCCTTAAATCTTGCAATTTTCCCATTTTCTCATAACAGGGCCCCTGAAGTCACTGTAAGAACGATGTCAGCTAGGAATTCTGGAATTCTTATATTATCTATGTCTAGCATAATAGTTTAAATTTAGTTTTTATTCTTTTTTAATTATGATATGAAAAGCGATACGCCATGTCTGCTCTACTGGGGGTTTCCATCACCTTGCTCGATGTATTAAAAAGTGATTAGTCATTTAATTTTAAAATTTGTTCTCATTGTTAATAAACAAAACTAATAAAAAAACTTCGCACAAGTGATTCTTTCAAAAGTTTGTTTATTTTTTCTTATTGTCGACGTGAAAAACTTTTCTTTTGTTGACCACGCGATTAAGTTAAAAAGTTAAAAACTGAAAAAAGAAAACAACAACTTTTAATTAAAAACTTTTCTCATGAAGCCATGCGAAGTTGATGTTTAGCGTTTATTCACGAGATGAACAAAGTGGATTTCTTAATGGTCTACAAGGTATTGACGTGCCATTTTGTTACTGTGAATTATTGTTTTATGAAGTTTCACGTTTTGTTAAGATGAGTAAATTGGATTTATTATTGTTTTACAAGGTTCTTTTTTATAATTCTCATTTCATAATAAACCTTATATTTCACATCTAGTATATTTATTTCGTATTTGAGATTTTCTTATTAGGACGAATTGGAACTTTAGGTTCTTTACGCGAATTTTGTATTTGATTTTAAATTTGTAATAAAATGTCTTCCTGTACAATAACAAAATTTTCGTGTTGTTACTTGTTGCATGGTTTTTAAAATTTTCCGAATTTCCAGAGTTTTTTAGGTCAGGCCCTCAACTGTGTTTATTCGTCGTAACAATCCGGCTCACTTGTTTTGTTTTAGATTTTCCCAATTTTTATTGTTATAAATTCTGGCACTTAGATTTTTCTGTAGGTATATTTGTTTGTTTTATTTTCATCTTTGTTATGTGCAGGACGAAGTTCAGTCCCCAGGAAGTCATCGCTCTTCATCGAGTTCTTCCGAGTCGCAAATGAAGTACGAGAATGATCGCTTAAAAAAAGCACTCGCTCAAAGGTGAGTTCGTTCGTTATAAACAAACGTTTTTATAACGTTCTCATAAACGTTCGTTTGTTAAATAAAATTTCACTTTATATTTACTGATTTTCCCGATTTCGTTTTAGTTCTGCGAATGCGAAGAAATGGGAATCCGAATTTCAAACACTAAAAAATAATAATGCGCGTTTGACAGCCGCCCTGCAGGAGAGCGCCATGAATGTGGAAAAGTGGAAGGAGCAGTTAAATAACTACAAAGAAGAGAATTCGCGACTTCGAAAAAAGGTATACTCCACCGTCGAGTTGTTTGATGCCAGATAAAACAGAAAATTGCTTTACGTTTTTGGTTTTTTAGTTAGCCAACAGCAGTGGAGGGGGGAAATCCGACTCTTTATCTGCGGTAACGGAACTTGAACAAAAGCTACAAGAAACGAATACAAAATTGCGACGAAAGGAAGAGGTATCAAAGCTTATCGGCGCTGTATTTCTTTAACTAAAAGTGTGAATATTTAACATTGAAATTCGGTCCATTCTGTACTCAAGTATTAAAATTGCACGTCTTTTTTAGCATTCTCTCTTTTTTTAGGAGGTTAATAAATTATCGCAACAGAGTAGCGAAGAATTGCTTTTGTTACGCGAAAAGAACGCAGAGTTGGCAAGAAAACTACAGGTGAGGTGTGTTTTGTGATAGGAGCCTGTCTCTTTTTTGTTTCCCTCTTTTATTTTGACTCTGATCTATACCTTAAGTAAACAAATTCCACGTGGAGAAAGTGGGCGTGATTAAAAAATCCTGACTTAGTTAACGCCACATAGTAAACTTGTTCGTGCACGAGAAATATTAGTTTATTGACCAAGGCGATTTGAATCTGGCGTTGTGATAACTTCACAAGGCAAGCTGTAATGTTCTTAGACACTTGTAATTTAGCGACTTGAAAAAGATCGTACGACAGAAGCTTCTACGGAGGAGAAAATGCAGAAGTTCACCGCGCAGAACAGTAAACTAAAACACGTGGACGATGTGAGGGCTGAAATGGAATTCAAACTACGAGAGTTGAACTCTCTACAAGAAAAAATGAATGTCTTATTGAAATCTTAATGGTGGCTAACTTTTTTTTTCAAAAAAATTGAGATTTATGGATGTAGCTGGTAGCACAATGGAGTGGTCGCACGTGTCATATTATTCATAGACACAGCATGCGTTGCAGTCGTCGCCATCACAAAAATAATTCCGCTTTTGGTTGCTGAGCAATTTTGAAATGCAGTTATATTTGTAAGTGAGCCTTTTCACAAATGATGGAGACTGATGGCGGATATAAATAAAAACAAACCTTGGAACAGAACTAGACTGAGCTGGTTGTACTTTTCGGATTGTCACGCGGAAAGTTCTGTGTATGGAGTAACGATATTGTACACAAGGTAGCACCGTATATATTTTTTATGCCACGTGGAGTTTTTAACTTTTCTGTATATGATGTATATAATTAATACATTTACCTGCTTCAACTTAACTTAAATGTAGCTTATGTTTGCTGCCAAACGTTGTGTAGCCTCTCACACTTACACGCTACGATGGAGACATATCTGTGGAGGGAACACAATGACCTCATGCTGTTAACCAATGGAAAAAATCGGAAATTCGGGATAACCTTAACGATTTATGAGGATAACATTAGTGTAAAGTCGCATTGCATGCTAGGGAGAGCTACACAACGATTGCTTTTGTATTAGTGTGGTAGCTGTTCATGTTTTAATCGGAACGTAAGATATCTCTCTTATGAAGTAGTCTTTTTGTACACTTTTAAAAAACTTTGTTAGTGTCAACAGATATGGCCCCATTTTACAAGGTAAAAACCTTTTTCGTTGTGATAAAACAGTAGCTCTACTTCACGTTTGTGACATTGGTATTTACTGACTTCGTAACGTTGTTTTCTCAGGAATCGACTGTTGTTGTGATACAGGGACGAAGTGGAGCCAGGTGTTTTTTTTGGGTCTAGGTGGCTGTGGTTGGGGCTGACACGACACGCAAACGGAAATTTTCAGATTTTTTAAAATTTTACCTTTTTAAATTAGTTTAAAACGCATTTCCTGCACAAATTTCTTCCTTATTAGTTATGATCGACCCAAAAACCGAAGGGTGGGGAGAGGGGAAGACGGCGTGTGTTACAATTAAATAGGAATTTTCAAGGCCATGGTGAGATGCAAGAGAATCGTGTTTATGTTATAATAAATTATTTATTTAATCTGACCATTTTTAATCGTGGGTGTATATACTAAGTTGTATAAACATAGATATATATATATATATATAAATATATATGATGTGATCTTAATGAGTGTGAACGTGGAAATATATGTGATTCAAGTGATCCTTTCTGTTGTTAATTTCAACATCAAAAGGATATCAAGTGTCAATCATAATCTTAGCATCAAGATCAATTTTTTTAATATACTTTCCCGAAATGCATTGCAAACATGGATGTTATGATATATTAAGATTTATAGCAGCCTCGTCCCCAGAGTTTGTTAACCTATATTACAAATGCACGTTTTTTTTTCGTTTATTGATCTTCTCCAGAATTTGAAACTTGAAAAATCATGCCTTTGATTACGACTTTTATTAAAATGGAATTGTTAGAGAATTAATGCGATGCGATAATAAGAAGATCAACATTAATTTCTGGCCTACTTTGGAGTAAAAAAAGGACCGGGTATAAAAATATAAAATATTTAGTCTACGTTTTAATTGTAATTATCAGCATTCTTTTTTGTCTACATGCCGAATTTTCAATAATTTTTAGGGACCAGTTTTGGAAACAGTGGCGAAAATAATATTTTAGAGTGTAATAGTCATGGTTAGCATGCAACCTCTACGCAGTCGTCCCGTAAGAAATCATAGACGTGGGAGAGCCCTGGGGACGAGGTTGGTTTAGAATCCTTGCTTGTTTTGTTTGCTATGTGAATTTTTATCGAAAACGAAACCTTTTTAATATCTTGGCCAATTTAAGCCTCAGAACGGTATTTAGGAGACAAAGTTTTATCATCATATTCAGCATGCTCTTTTTGTTCAGTGCCAAATTTTATAGAAAATGAAGCATTTTTAATTTTGGCCTAATATCAAGGTGACGAAGAATAATTTTCTGCATGCTTTTTAGTTTACTATGTCTAATTTTGTCGAAAACCGGAACGACCCCCTTCCCGAGTCAAAAGTCAAATCCTAGGAACCACCCAGGACACACGCCAATTTCCACTTTTGTAATTTTACCCCATGTGGTCATAAAAAGGTGTACAACAATGCACAATAACTTGTCGGCTTTTTACTGTGTGAGTTTGATCAGGATTTTTATGGTGAAAAATGATCCGCCAACTATCTAATATTTTGTTGCTTAAATTGTTTGTTTTTCCAATAAAGCTCTTTTTAGTACGCTTCGTGTGTCTTATTCGCTAAAAGAATATTTTGAAACTATGCTCCAGCGACAATTGACTGAAGAGTAGTTACTACCGCAATTGAGATCACTGAAGTCATCGGTGCGCAGTTCGCAATGTATTTTTTCTTCCTGTCTGTCTATTTCCAAAGGGCAAGGTATTCATAGTTCTAAATCCGCTAAAAGATAATCTTCACGCTACACCACGTCAAAGTTTTAAATTGACGCCAATGACGTATTTAAAATGACTGACGTCATTACATTTCACCTATTGCTTTCATAGGAAATAACTTGACAAGGAAACTGACATTTTCTTCTCACGGGTAAATCTGAGCTCACTAACATTTGGTCTTTGGTTTGGTTAATTTCCGTAAAGCACTGCAAACTAATCGTGTTTAAAACACCTCAAATAACGCCTTAACCGTTCTTCGGAAAGACGCGTTATAACTTTTGGTCAGCAGCATTTACACAGAAATGATGTCATTAAAAAATATCTTCGTATATATTAGAAGATTCGTTCTAAAATGAGATAAAAACTTTATATTTTACATATAAAAAAAAATATGTTATATACATACACGTAAATTTGTACATCGTTTTTGGTTTTTCATTTTAACTTGTAGTTATTTTCGGTTGGTTTTGTTTAAAAACCCTTATAACAAAAGTATTCACTCACAAAACAAATAAAACACTGCAAAAAAGACGGAAAAACACATAAACGAGGGAGGGCGCACGCCACAAAATATTGTTAATTTGTGCTTTGTTTTTTTATTTTCACTTCTTTCGGCTCTTCATGTTCGACCGTTGTTGTACTATCGGCTGCCGTCTGTTTAGTCTTTTGCACTTTATGCATTTGCATGTGTCCGTATAAATACGTTTTCATTTTGAATGATTTTTTGCAAATATGACATGTGAAAGGTCGCCCCTCGTTGTGTCCGTCCAGATGCAAGAGAAGATCACTTTTTTGTTTAAATCTCTCTTGACATGAATTACAACAAAATGGTAGCTCAGCATCGTGTTGCCTCATGTGATTTGTAAATAAACTTTCTTCGGTGAAATCTTGCAAACAGTGAGGACAGGTGTACACAGCTTCGTTATTACGACCGTGTCTCCCCATGTGAAGTATTAAATGGCTTTGCTGACGAAATTTTTTGTTACAGATCTCGCAACAAAATGGTAGATCCTGGGAATGTATCAGCATGTGCTGATTCAGCAAAACGCGTTTCTTAAAGGCTCGAAGACAAACCTCGCATTGATACGAAGTGTGGTCTCCGTGTAATAACATATGCGATTTTAAATCCCGATTGGTTTTAAACATCGCGCTGCATACATCACAAGTCAAAAGGGAGGTATCTGAAGGACTCGAGTGGATTTTCTTGACGTGTTGGCGCGCCAAAGTAATGTTAGCGAATGTGTACTTGCAAATTGTACATGTTCTCTCCTTCAAGATAAACGTCGTTGTCGAACTTTCGGTCGACGCACTAACAAATGTCGGCAGATGTCGGCTAGGTTCAGCGTTCGTGCTTCCAGTTGAAACATGATTTTGTTCATGTTGCCGCTGTCGTTGTGGATGATTTTGCGATTGGAAAAAATCTTGTTGTATATTTTGACTAGATGTAACAGTTTCGGAATGCCTTCGATTTGGAGCGTAAGCTGTACTATGACAAACAGGGTTTGAGTGGATGGCACTTTGCTCACCATCACTGAGACTTGACTGATGTAACAGACGGCGAGGGTGTATTGGTCTAGTGCTTTTTACGGCTTTATCAACCGAGATGGAACTATTTCTGTGTTGATTAGGAGAGCGTAAATGATTTGGTGCTGACATTGACATCAGGTCCCGTCTCCGTTTAGATGGAGGAGTAGTTTGTACTGATGAACTTGAGGGAGGTCTCCCACGTCCTCTTTTTCGTTTAAGTGGCGACTGGATGGAGACAGTAATTTCCACATCGTCATCGCTGTGTACATCAATAGCATCTGCTGTTTCTGTTCGAAGTTCGACATTGTTGTTTGTTTCTTGAGCCTCATCAAGAGATACTTGACACTGCAGCCCGATAGACCTCACAGGACTTTCAACGCAATCAGACCCGGCTTCATCGTCTGACTCGCCTATACTAGTTTTGTGGAAAAAATTCGATCTTGTACTAACTTCCGGGCAAGCACTTGTGCTCGGACTGTTCAAATGGTTCGACGTGGTTGGCTTTTGGTTCGGCTTTTTAATCTCAGTGAGTGGTTTACAGCTCACATCTGATTCTGATCTTTTGACAGAGTTATTACTTGTCATAGACGGTATAGAAGTTGATTCGTTAGATATTTCTGACACTATTCTTGCTGGTGACGTGGGCGCTATAGCTTTACTGAGTTCTACATGGCCATACATACGCGTCAAACGTGGAGGGTCTGTCGGTAACAGTTTCTCACTGAATTTTGAAATACCATTATCAATCATTTCGCCAGTGGGCTGGTCGACAGAGGGTGTCAAAGCCTCAGATTTCAATAGTGCATGTGAAGCAACTGGTGTGGCGATTGCGCCTTCATCAGGCTTTTTGTTAAAAGGTGTGCAAGAATTTGCTTGAGGAAAAACCTTTGTTTCTGTAGATGGGGGTTGTGCAACTTCTTTCTTGATCACCTTCAACCCTTGCTAAAAAAAACAAATATTTCCAGCCTAACGGATAGACGTTTTTCGTTTTTCACCCTTTTAATGAAATTGACAGTAAACGATGTAATACTGCATACAATATGATCGCATTTCAAAAGTGACAGTCAATCATATGTTCAAATGAGATCACGATCGACTCAAATTAAAAATCGTATTTCTTAGTCAAAAAGTCATATCGATGTTCAACCTACAATCGTGAACAAAATTAATGACAAAGCCAGTTTCATTTTTTAAACATTGGCAAAAAGTTCAAATGGTCAATACTCTACAGCTACCATTGCGCACACGTAAGCTAGGTGGACATCGTTTAAAATTTGGCCCATGAAATTCGAGAAAAATAGTCGTGCTGACCTTGGAAACAATTAGCAAGGTGTTGTACCGAGTTCTAACATTTTTCAGTATTACTAAATCAAAAAACATATTTTGAAACAACTTGGATTGTGTGTATACCTTTAACTCATCTTTTTTGACAATCTTTCCAGATGGGTCAAGAGTTGTTCCTGTCCAGAACTCATTGATTAATCCTTGACACGCCTCTGACAAGTTCTCTTCAGGCTCCCAAGAATCAATCCACTTTACACGATAATACTTCTTCTTATCCTAGAAAATAAAAAACAGAGATTGTTAAGTAAATTAAGTCCACTATTTCTATGCGTTGAGTTGCACATTGAACATTTCTAGAAATGAACAATTCTACTATGTAACTCACATCGCTGTCCTCCACAGACGCAAAAAGACACGACACGTTATGGAAGATATTAAGAAAGCATTAGTTCATCAAGTTCTCAATCTGCACTTTTCTTTGTCTTATTTAAAACAGTTTTTAAAGCAAACTGACGGCTATTATTATTAGACTAGCCTGTGGATTATTCCACTTGTTTTTGTATATTGCATTTCGTGTTTCCGTAGCACGACTTTTGTCTCAAGCACAGAAAGAATAGGGGCAATTTTAAATTAAAAAGATAATTGTTATTAAAGCCCGAGGAAAGATCCACTCAGGCAGAGGAACAATAGAAAAGATAGGTTTTAGGAATTTTGATGACGTAAGCATACAGCAATAAAAATTTCTCCTGTTACGGGCGGTATCCAACACGGACTAGACAAATAAATTTTGCAAACAGGCTAGACTCAGAAAAGATCATGTCTTTTTTACCACTTCTGTGTGGTGCATTAGGTAAAAAAAATTTATGATATTTCTCCAAAATAAATTTCTTTTCTGACAACTGAAATTTTTTGACTTAGCTGGTCATTCTTAACTCCAGGGTGTTACAATTAGCCTTTATTTTGTCCATTATACTGACAATTGATAATACTAGGTCACTCCCAAAAAAGCTAACGACTTAATAATTTTTTCTGTCATCCAGCTAATGTGTTCTTAAGACATATCTCAGTCTCGAGATAAGTCAGCCAAACATTCATTCATGTCATATACATTTTTTATTGTCACAACACGCAACAATGAAGCATACATTAAAAGTAAGATTACAAAGATCAGACATATTCACACACAAGGACTTAAATGTAGTATATAGTAAGCAAGTTTAAAAAACGATAATTGGTTGCAAGCGAGTCAAAAAACTAGATCGGGAACTGAAATCTTTGATCAATGCTATATATACATACAAAAAATTAGGCCGAGAGAGTTTCAGGCCTATCGACGCGGAGACTCCCACTGAAAATCTAAATTGAGAACTATAAAGAACCAAATTGTAAATTTCTAGCTAACATCCTGAACTCTCACCAATCATTTTAACTGCTAGGACATACATAAGCCCTGCTATAGTTGCTTTTCCCAATACTAAGGGTTGCTCATATATTGAGATAGAATGACCTGGTCATGCCAGGTTAGAAATAACTTTTATTTTACCAAGTCAAGTCAGTCATGCAAATTAAAATGAATTGTAACACCCTGTTATAGTTAACCTCACAAAATTGTATACCCCTAATCTCCACCAGTTTACGTCCCTACAAAGTCTATGTCGCTAAAATGATTTACGTTCCTAGATCTTTCTTAGAATTCTATTAAAGCAAAATTTACATTGCCTTGATTATATAACTATAGTTTAAATGAATTAAACTAATAAAATTTGACTAAATATCAAGTTGGTAATCCTTGTAGCAAAAAGTTATTGGAATAAACTTTAGGGCAATAAAAAAACTCTCATTGTTATTGGCCTCCTAAACGCGTGTTTTTACCAGATTCTACGAAGTTGCTATCTGCCTGTGTCAATATGTATGTCTCTCCTGCGGACATTATCAAGAGGTTTTGACTTTGTTTTTCTTTTAGTTGATATATTATAAACTTCATACACATTTTTAGATATTCACCACCCCATTCGCCACTCCGGAAACTTACAAGGATCACAGAAAACCAAGGTACCTCAGAATACCAGTGTTTGCTTTTTAAAGTGCAGAAGTTTCAAAAATGACCCAAACATTATTTTTGTACACTAGCCGGGGGAACTGGCGTCGCACGCCGGGGTAAGCCAAAGTAAAAGTGTTACCCAGCATTTAAAAACCCTGTGTCGCAATTAATAAGAACCGTAAGCTGTTCCACACATTCAGGTGGAGCACTCTAGTACAAAGTATAAATATGTCGGTGAAATTTCAAAAATGAATGTTACTCCAGGCAGCGCGCTTAGTCCAGGTAAACAATGTGACACATCCAAAATATAGGTGTAATAGCCTTTTCGCGAAAAAAACGTTATTGCAACTTCGGTTAAACAGAAACACAGGAAACAGCCGTTGTTAACACTGGACTGAGCGCTTAGTACAGTTAAACTGTGTCGCACATGAGTATAGGCCTAACACCATTTGTAAAAAAACTTTATCGTGACTTCGGTTAAAAAAAATCCAGGAAACCACATGTCGTTATCATGTTCAGTTAAATAAAATACTCAGCAATTTTATTTTGCAGCATAAGTTTTCATAACAGTAATAAAATTGGTACCTGCCTAACTGCATTTAGCATAAGAATTGTTAAGAATTGTGTTCTAGCCAAACTGCATTTTGCTACTTTCACTTTTTAGCCAGAGGTAGATAAGGAGCTAGCTAAATAGACACAACTCGAACATAAAAATAAATAATATTGGCTAGGATAAAAAGCTGTTGCACCAAACTGAATAGCAATAACTAAGGGTAGCTAGCTAGCTGGCCAGAATGACCCTTAAAAATCTTCGTTCCTAGCCAAAAATCCTAAAAATGATGCGTTTAAGATTTGTACATGGCTAAAAAACGTGACAATATAATATTTATCTTAACATGTCAAAACATATAGAAAACAAATATTACAAAATATAAAGGTTTTAGAAGAAAAAGTCAAGCAGAGCTAGAACCTTCACTGACCACGACAACATTTAAAACCAAAATGGCCTTTGTCATCATGTTCGTTCGTTGGCATCGCTATGCCGCGAAAATCTTGGATTGGTTTTTCAAAGAATCAGGCGTTTTGATTGGTATACCACGTGCAAGCGGTCAAAACAAAGTAATAAAACTGTCAGTAAAAGTGCCCTATTTGTTTTCTCTGGCTCCCGAGGGAAATTAGCGATTGAGATCACGGGGGTAATTATTATAAGAGATGGCGTATTTAAATAATGCATTCATTTTAATCACTTAATTGATTTTTTTAATTAAGGTTAGTAAATTAAAATAATTAAATTATTTAAGGAAATAAATTATTTTCTTGAATATATTTTAATCAATAAAAAGATTTTCGATTAAACAACCCCCTGGTTAAGGGATATCGGCAGCCATTTTGCGTGACAGACGGACAGACGTATACAGGTATTATAATATAGATTTTTAACCATATAGGATATGAGCATAAAATTCAACAAAACCAGCATTTCTTTTTACTTTTACATTAAAAAACATGTTATTTTTGTCAAGATCCTGTCTGTTTTAAAGGCACTTGAATAAAGTCTGCAATGTTGGGTGGTTTCTGTTGCTCAGTCATAAAGGATAACCAAAAATAGAACATCTTATGGAGAAATATTTGTTGAAAAATGGTTCCCAGCCACTGGTATTCTGCGGTACCCAAATCTAATTATTTTCAACATATTACAAAGTAGATATTAAAAAATTATCGTGAAAACTAGGAAAATAGTGTCTTAAGTTTCCCTTGTTTTTTGTGGGTCAAGTTTTCTCAAAACTTCCAATGCACTGTCACTTGCGTATGCTCTGAAACATTAATTTAATAGAAATTTTTGGAAAGCAAGGTTGAGAGGTCCAGAAATTACATCCATTTAACTAAAAGATTGATCAGGTGGAAGATGAACAGATGTATATCTGTTAAAAAACAACTTTGGGCTTAAAACACCACATCAAAAGAGATTATGACTGGCCTACTCTCATCCAAAAATAATGGTTGTTTCTCAAGTTAACAGCACTCAACAAAATCTGACAGTTTAATTTATATAAAATATGCAAAATTCTTAAAAATTCTTGAGACTCATGGAATTTTTTTTATAATGTCTAAATTTCAGCTTAGGGGTGGGTGTTTGTTATTTTATTATATAATATACCTTTTCAGGTTCTAATGTTTTTATTTGTGTTCTACCAGAAAAGTTGATGTGAACAAGTAAACTCGTATATCTTTATGAAGAAGGTTTTAAGTAAAAAGGAAAAAAACTGTTTAGAATTAATATTTTCTTCCTAATTTTAGACTCACTACTTTGTTCTTACTCTGAAGTAGTGTGGTATATATATATATAGAGATATAATATAATAAATGCAAAAGTATATATTTTTTTTGAAACAAAACTTATTTCAGTACCTATACTGGTATTCTGTAGTGCATTTGGGCATCTAAATTTAACCTAACTCAAAAATATTTCTGAAGTAAAGAAATTATTCTATATTAAAATCCCAGACTAAATTTCAGGTTCATTTCAAATTTAATTCTCCCATTAGATCAGATTTTCTACACTGGTGTTTTACGGTACATGGAGAATTTTCTGTATAATTTTAAAGTAACAACTTGTAAATAAACCCACACACAAAGATGGAAATATTTTAGATATTGTTCTTACAAACAACCCACTGCTTTTATTTGATTTTAAGGATACGGTAGACCCTTTTGACACATGTTCAGTATATTCAAAATATCTCCTTAACATGTCCCTTTTTTAAAAACATTTTTATATATTATAAAACATTGATAAACTCCCTACGAGTATATAAGAAAATAAATTCGCGAAAAAAAACTGGAATGGAGAAAAAAAATTCCAAACAAAAAAACGCCCTCCCTTGTTAAAGCTTTGGTAACTCCCCTCCATCAATTTTTTTTTCATTTAAAAATACATCGTTGTATTGCTCTTATTCAGCTCTACAATATCTTACTACATCTTTTCAAAAAAAAATTTCGTTCTCAAGTTATGATGCATTTTGTCTAAAATACTACATAAATCCACGAATTTACCTCGTTTGATGAATCATTCCTCGATAACTCGATAATTATTCAAATTTTGAAATAAAAAAAACAAGAATTTGTAGTCAGACGTGTTGTCTAAAATACTACATAAATCCACGAATTTACCTCGTTTGATGAATCATTCCTCGATAACTCGATAATTATTCAAATTTCGAAATAAAAAAAACAAGAATTTGTAGTCAGACGTGTATATAACTGTTTCAAAAAAAATTATTTCGCTAGTTTTCAACGAAATGGAGGGGAGTTACCAACGCAAACAGGCAATGTATCAACCGAATTTCTTGTTTCGAGAAAAAAAGGCTTAAACATTTCTTTTGGTACCTGTGCAAAAGTGTAGCATTGGAATTTTAACCTTGTTAATAATTAATGAGTCGAAACATTTTCGGTATAAAATTAAAGTAAGTTAAAAATTTGTATTGATAAATGTGAAACATGGCTTCTAAACGTACAAGTAAAAACGATGATAATAGAAAAATAAATATTAAAAAAGCAGTATGCAAAAGAAAGTATAACATTATAACTTCACAGTATTTAAAAAAATGCAGAATAATTTATAGCTTGCTAATAATAGTGTGCATGGTGAATTATATTTCTAATACTTTAAAGTCTTTAATTTTGATACAGAGTGTGGGTGTTTAAAAAAAAATTAAATTCGTGACTCATATTCGGGACAAGATCAAAGATAATGTTATGAAGAAATACATTTTCCCTGTTTTGTCCCACCAAAATAACACTTTTATATTATATTTTTTCTAAAACTTACTGGAAACTTAGCATAGAAGTTACATCCGTGAAAAAAAAAATTGGAAAAATTTTAACTCTAAGGGTCTACCGTATCCTTAATTGCATAAACACTCTCCAAAGCACCACTCATCATTCACTCATTCATTTTTCAACAACGTACAAAACAATACCACAGCATACTCAATCAGACCGTAAATATCTCACACCGTTTAACACACATAACTTTTATCATGAAAATGTTAATTGTGAAGGATTGAATTGTGCACTTTCAGCCAAGACTGGGATAATTCCTTCAATGGGAGAATAAGCACTGAGATCCTTTCCAAATTTTACTCTATATGTTTGGAACATTCAAAAACAAATGTGCCTTTCAAAGTTACCAACAGATATAAGAAATCAATCTCTGACATGTACCGTTCCAACTCATGTCGCAGAAGAAGAAGAATTAACAGACTTTTACTACATGGACATCTCCCACACGTTTTGAGAAACTTAATAACGAAAAAATCCAAATCGAGATAACAACTTTATCTCGGTTTGACAACTTTTTTGACAACTTTATCTCGATTTGACAAGCAATAAAAACCAACCCAAAATATTTTTGTTAGTTATGCAAAAAATATTTTCAAAAGCAAAAACTAATGTGGGTCCACTTCGTATAAATGAAACATGTTGTATATATACTTCTGTGAAACTCCTTATGGCAGAAACATTATGTGAGCAATATTCTTTTGTTTTTCTACACCAAAGGCAAAAGTTGTTATCCTTTTACCCCTAAGAACCAGCAAGCAAAATAAATTCTAATGAAGAGGATATAGCAGTTGCAATTAATGAAAATTTATAAACCTCAGCAGCTGGTCCAGAGGGATTCCCAGCAATTTTACCAAAGAGAGGCAAGACCTCTTACTAAACCTTTTTTGGAGAAAGTGTCTTGATGATGGAGATATACCACAGCAAAACTTTATTAATTACTCCCATTTTTTAAATATATGAACAAGCAGAATACTCTAACATGGAATTTAATGACAAGAAATTTGAATTTCTCAGGTACGGTCACGACGATACCTTAAAACTATGCACAAGCTTCCTAAAATGTTCAGGATCAATTATCACAGAAAAAAAATGAATTCAGAGATCTTGGGGTACTGATGACAAACGATGCTTCGTTTGAAAATCACATACAAAGTGTAATTGATACAGGGAAAAAGTTGTCTTCCTGCATATTACGCACTTTTTGTAGCAGGTCACAGAAAATTATGTTAACCCTATGGAAAAGTCCTACCATGAATTGAATATTGTTCACATCTGTGGTGTCTAACCACCGCTGGCAACATTCAACAAATTGAATTGATTCAGTGGTACTATATATGCAAGATCAAAGGCAAATACATCTCTGATTATTGAGATAGATAAATAGATGTGCATATTTTACATGGCTAGCCTCACAAATATCGAAAGATATACCCTGTCTATTATTTCCAGGAGGGGCCATGGCTTAGATGGGAAGTCCTAGTGTATTTAAGGCTCATTTATAGCTACACAGACCCAATTAGGGGCCATCTTCTACCAGACAACTCCCTGCAACATCCTAGTGTGATGGTAACATTTACTCCCTGAATCCCGGTCTTCTGCACAAAGTGCAAGAGTTATAACCACTAAGCTACGTGTTACCAAAGCTCAGGTACCATTATCTATATTATATTGATAAACTAGTCAATAAACCCTTTGAAGAATCCACTTAGGCAGGACAGTGGAAAATATAGGTTGTTTTAGGTGTTTTAATGACAGCAGTGCATAAACAAAAAAATTATTTAAAATTATTTAAAAAATTAAATTATTTTAAGAAAATTTTAGCTGTTGCATTTAATATTTGGAGCTTGGAACACTGATAAAGAAAATGTATAGGATGATGTGTTTTTGACAATAGGTTACAGAGATATTGGGATTAATCCGTCTTTTTAGAAAGTTACCCGAGTTACCCACACAGGATATGATGTCAGTTATTTCCACTCGTTTCCAAGTTATTTGACCTCAAACTTAAATGTGCACTACAATGGCTTTATTCTGACCCAACTTAGAACACGGCCCATCTAAAGATGGGACGGACCATATTTAGACATGGTGACCCATCTTTTAGCAAAATTTATGACAAGGTATTTGTATTGCTCATTACTTTAGCTATATACTAGTCGATAAAGCCCGTGGAAATACCCACTGAGGCAGGATAAAAATGAAAAAGAAGCGTTATTTGAATTTTGATGACGTCAGCAACCCATAATAATTTCAAACCTTGTTTTCACGTTGCCTCTATTGTGTAGAGAAGAAAATGTATATAATCATGTGGTTTTGATGAACGGTTAATGTAATATAAGGGTTTAAATATTTTGGCAATGGCCCGTCAAAGGTAAAAAAACTTTTTTTAGAAGTTTGTATATCTGTTGCCTTCATTGTATAGATCTTGAAACGCTGATCAAGAAAATGTATAGGATCATTTACTTTTGACAAAGGGTTGCAGAGATATTAGGGTTTGAAGGTTTTTTGATGACGTCATCAACCCGTCCATTCCGAAACGGATTTGGGGACCCAGGTTTGGGAAAATTACCCAAATTGGTCCTAGGTGGTCCCACGCTGTGAAAAATCATTGACGTCACCACCTCGTTTCCAAGTTATTTGGCATCAAAGTTTTAGGTGCAATGTAATGGCTTCATTAATTTAAAGTAAGATATTGACGTTAAAGTAGTGTTATTGACGTCACGCCGTAACATCGGAAAATTTAACATATCAGACATACCTTTTTCGGCAAGATCAAAGGAAAATGAAGATCTCCACTTTGCCTGTTACAGACACACAGACACACTTAGCGTATTATTATATAGATATTTGTAATAGATTATATTTAGAGAATTCATGATTTATTCTCCTCCATACATTTTTTGTCCTCTTTAGTCCTCTTCTATAGACACTGCATTTGACACAGTTAAGCCTGGCCTGTCTTCAATTTTTTTTAAATTCAAAACAGTGTGTTGCCCATGTTACAAGGTTTAACCTTAGTGTGTGAGTCTTCAGACTGACCCATGTTGTGGGTGTCTCTAAAAAGTGTCAAGTGTCAATAGTTGGGCCTGTCCCATCTTATGACACAGTCTTTTAAAAGTGTGGGGATTGTTTGTCAATAGTTGGGCCTGTCCCATCTTATGACACATTTTTTAAACTGCAAGAGTCCTTTGTGTACAGTTGGGTTTGTCCCATCTGATCACACGGCTTTTAAAAGCAGGAGATTCCTTTGTTGGGCCAGTACCAACTTAAGACCAATTTGCATGCATTTGTCTAAAGTTGGTCCGGGCATGTCAACAGATGGGCCATCCCAACTGTGAAGGCACCCACCAGTCCAAGTTGGGCTGGTGTCCGTAGTTGGGTCAGAGCAGCTTCACCACCTTTAATAATATCATTGACGTCAATCTTTGTAATTACGCAATGTTTAAATAGCCGATGAAACAAATTACACTTTTTTAGGAGGAAGAAAACATCTCCTTTGGATAGCCGAATTTTGGCCTTGTTTGGTCACAGACAAACAGCCACAGACAAACTTTTTGTAATAATAAGCTATGTTTTATTTATAACCACGTTTTGTCCACTGACAACACGCAGCCATTTTTCATTTGATCCGTCTGTGCATTCTCTACTGAGAATGATTCACCTCGATCAGACCTCTGATCATGATAAACCAGTATAATCAGTATAATCAAATTGAAGTAGAGCTATTTTGTGCATCTCTAACATACTGGATAGCACTAAGTGTCCTTTCATCCATGGCTCCAGATCTGCTCAGCCGCAGTAGGCTGTTATATGGTATGTTATCATCCGTTTAAAAGCAATGGCTATCATGATTTTTGCAAAAATCTAAGAAAGAAAAAGAAAGCTCCAAAATCAGAAAGGCTCTTGCTAAAAGGTATAAATTTGCATGAATCAATGGAAGTTTTACCTGCTTTAATGTGTATTTTTAAGAAGTCCTCACATTAAGTATATACAGAAAATTAAACTACAACCAGAGACATTTTAGTGTAGAGGCCAGGTAGGGAATTTAAGATCATCATAAGCAAGCAATACACCTTTACGATAATTCAATTGTACATGCGTTCCTACGGCTCTCCATCGTTTTACAATATCGGAAGAAAGGAGGTAAAAAACGTGTTTTTATAAGAGTTTGTTAAAGACGAAAGGGTGTTTTCTCCAGTTTTTTAATTTCCTTTGTATCAATTTCTTTCAAATTTTCAGGAAACGTTAATAATAATAAGATACAACTTATATATGTGTACTTTTCATTAAAAACAAAACGCGGCAAGAAAAGTTATCACAAAAGAACGTGTTTTCTCCTTAATAAACTCTTATAAAAGTGTGATGTTTACCTCCTCCGATCGCAAAACAAGCTGCGATGGAGTGTTAGTTTTCCCGAATTATCGTAAAGGTGTATTGAGAACATTCCTATCTAGCTAAGTAACAGGTCCTCTGAACTTATCAATGTTCACAGAGGAATTAGGACTTTTTCAGGATCTTAGGTTACTTGGTTGGATCTAAAATCGTAAACAGTATACTAGCTAGCTAGCTAGCTAGCTATAGCTATATATATATAATTTTTTTATCCGTGCCCAAACTTAAAGGTTACCTCCCGCGAAAAATAAAGTAAATTGCATATGAAAGAGCTTGAAAGGTTGTCTAGGAATTTGAATATATTTAAAATTTTTGATTGGTTCTTTAGAATTTGGGCTAAGAAGATTCACTAATTATGCATGATGTCATGAGTATGCTTTGCAAAGTGTTCATCATTCATCATCATTCTCAGCTTAACGTCCGTTGGACGGGGTATATTAATGACCCTCTTCCAATCTGATCTAGACTGTGTTAGATCTAAACTCAACTTCCTCTGTATCAAGTCTGTCCTTATAACCTCCTACCAAGTCTTTCTTGGTCTGCCTCTGGGCTTTGCCCCAGGATCTATCAAGTCTCTACACTTTCTTACCCAATTATCCTCCTCCATTCTTTCCAAGATAGATAGATAGATGTGCATATTTTACATGGCTAGCCTCACAAATATCGAGGGATATACCCTGTCTATTATTTCCAGGAGGGGCCATGGCTTTGATGGGGAGTCCTGGAGTATTTAATGCTCTCTTTGAGCTACGCAAACTCGATTAGGGTCAGCGCTCTGCCAGACAACTCCCTGCCACATCCAACGGCCCACACAGTGTGCCATCTACCCAATTTCCCTCACATGGCTTGGGTTAACCCGGGGCTATGGTAATATTCAATTGCCCATATTGAATCACCGCCAAGGGGAATCGAACCCCGGTCTCCCGCACAAAGTACGAGAGTGATAACCACTAAACTACGGTGCCAAGTGCCCCAGCCAATTCAATCTTCTTATCTGGATAACATCTTTAATTCTACGGATACTTAGCCTGCTTCTTAGCTCATCTGAACTCTTTCTGTCTCTCAGACTGGCGTTACACATCCACCTTAACGCCAATAAAATTTCAATGAACACATCAAAAACCGAATACATTATATTTAAACCTAGACGTAAATCTACTCACAATTTTAATTTCAAATTAAAGATTAATGGTAAACGTATTAATTCTAGTGTCATGATTAAATATTTAGGTATTTCACTCGATTCCGACCTTTCCTGGCGATCTCATATTAATTTAATTAATTCCAAACTTAAAAGAGCTAATGCCATTTTATCTAAACTGCGCCATTATGTCACCAGAAATACTCTTCGTCAAGTTTATTTTGCACTTTTTCATTCCCATCTTTCATATTGTTGCCAGATTTGGGGTCAGGCCACTTCTTCCTTAGTTAATACAATTCTAACTCTTCAAAAACAGGCCTTACGTATTATTACTTTTTCACATCCTCATTCTCATGCTAATCCACTTTTCTCCCAACTTAAAATCTTAAAATTTCCTGATTATGTCCACCTTCATAATGTCCTATTTCTTAAAAAAATTACTTTAAACACACTTCCATTCTCTGTCATTAAAACTTTTGGTATTGATTTTTCTGTTAACTACGGTACTTGTGGATATAGTAATGGTCTCATAAGTGTTCCTTCTGTTCAAACGGTATCCTACGGTTTAAATTCAATTCGCTTTCAATCCATTCGATCATGGAACAAGTTTATCCAACATTTCAACTTATCCTTCCTTGAATTATCATCTAATGCTTTAAGGATTAAACTAACTGATTTTTTTTTACAATCTTATACCCAACAATAGTTCCTTATTTCTTAAACTGCTTATTTCAAGCCAATTGTTTAAAACTTTTGTCATTACACTAGGGTCATGTGTGCGTGTGTTGTGTGTCAATGTGCTGGTTCTGTGTGTGTAAATGTGTGTCCAATTGTTTTCAGTTTTTGTTTTGTTTATTGTTTGTTTTTTTGTTTTTTTGTTTGTTTGTTTTTTATTTATTTATTTATTTATTTTTTCCTGGTTATTTAATTGATACAAATATACCCCATTTCATATATCCCTAAATTGTCACTGATCATATAGTTCCCTAATCAAAGGTGGCCTCACATTTTTCTAGCTATGCTATAGTGTGGTCTCCTGGATAATTTTTATAGTTGTGTGGATATCATTATTTTTATATTTATATTGTATATATTTTATTTTTGCTGTTATCCTTACAAATGAATAAGTCTTGTAAATTTATTATTCCGAATAAATGATTACTTACTTACTTACTTACTTACTTACTTACCTAACCATTCTCATATCATTCCTTTCTAAACGGTCAAGATCTTCCTGCTTCACTGCCCATGTCTCACTACCGTACAACATAACACTTCTTACACAGGCCTCATACAACCTACCTTTTACCTCAATTGACAAGACTCTGCTAGTCAACAAAGGAAGTAACTCTCTGAACTTTTTCCAAGCAGAACCTATATCCTGCAAGTAACACTTCTTCCAACACCCCCTTCACTGCCCAACATATCACCTAAGTAACAGAAGTTCTCGACTATCTCTAACGAGCCCTTGTTGTACATCATTAAAGCTGGAAATACTTCATTCTCTGTAATCTCAACTTTGCAACGCTTGCATACAAACTGAATGTCAGCTCTTAACCTTCCACCAATACTACTGCACTTCTTATGTACCCAATGCTTGCAAGTCTGACAAAAAATTGAGTTACTACCAACCCCTTTCCTGCAAACTCCACAAGGCCACTTTCCAACTACAAGGTCACACTTGGCTGCAATGCTACTAATCATGACTTTAGACTTTGCTGTGTTCACCCTTAGCCCTTTCTCTTCTAGTCCTTTCTTCCACTTCTCAAACTTTTCAACTAATTCTTCCATCGACTCTGCTATGAGAACCAAATCATCTGCATACAATAACTCCCATGGACAACCTGTTCTGAACTCCATCGACAGCGCTTCTAAGACTAGAACAAACAACAAAGGACTAAGTACAGAACCCTGATGTACACCAACATTTACACTAAATTCATCACTAAGTGAATCGTTAACCCTGACACGACTTCTAGCATTGCTGTACATAGACTGTACCATCGTAACTAGCCACTCATCCACACCTAATTTTCTCATAACCCACAAAATAACTTTACGTGGCACTCTATCAAAATCTTTCTCTAAATCTACAAAGGCAAAATAGAGATTCTTTCTCTTTCCTAAATACTTTTCCTGAAGCTGTCTAAGTAAAAATATTGCATCTGTAGTGCCACGCCCTGGAACAAAACCAAATTGCATCTTATCTATATCAATTCTTTCTCTACGTAACTTATCAATCACTCTTTCAATAACTTTTATTACTTGATCAACCAACTTCAAACCTCTATAGTTACCTCTTTCTAATGCATCACCCTTGCCCTTGAAACAATTCACTATTACACTCGACTGCCACTCACTCGGAATAGCACCATCCTTTATAATCTGATTAGCAAGACTTGTAATAAGCTCAACTCCAATATATCCAGATGCTTTTACCATCTCTGCAACAATACCTGATACTCCTGCAGCCTTGCCAATCTTCAATTTCCTAATAGCCTCCACTACCCATTCTGTCTTGATCTGCATAGCTGGCCCTTCTACAACATCATCATCAGACAAATTATCCTCATCCCAATCAAACTCAGTGTTAAGCAACCTCTGATAATAATTCTTCCAAGCTACCCTTTTCTCCTCCTCTGTGCTAGCCAAAACACCTTCATTATTACGTATACACTTCTCACCTACAACATCTTGATTAGTCTTCTTCATTTGCTTTGCTATCTTGAATACCTCATTGCGCTGGTCTTCCCTTCTTAACACATCTGCAAATCTGTTTCTCTCTGCTTCTGATTTTGCCTTATACACTGCTGTACGAGCACGACGCTTAGCTTCTAAGTAAATATTTTTACTACCACCTGACTTCCACTCGTTCCAAAGTTTCCTCTTTTCCTTTATACACTGGTCAACCTCATTATTCCACCACCAGGTCTGTCTATGTCTAGCTGGTCCTTTCGTCCACCCACAGGTATCATCAGAAGCTTCTAGAAGACAATTCTTCAAAGTAGTCCAAGTACTTTCAACATTGTCACTATCACATTGACCATTGTGGGCTAACTGCTGAACTTTTGCACTAAATTGTCTTGCTACAATCTCTTCCTTCAGCTTCCAGACTTTACGACGGGGCCTGTACTTCCCCTTGGCTTCTTTAACACTCTTCAAGATAATATCACAAACCAGCAACCTATGCTGGGAAACACACTCTGTTATATTTAACATTTTTGACACGCCATATAGAGTTAAAAATGTTTTCTGGCCGTTCACTTTGACGCGTTTTGAACATTTTACATAAATTTAGTTGCCATAATTATGCTCAATGCTAACTCATGACATCATAATTTCGCATAATTAGTCACCTTTGAAGACAAATATCTCGAGAACGGATAAAGATTTTTCAAAAAAATAAAAAGATTTCTAGAGAACTTTCAAAGATCTTTCATATTTGCTCAATATGATTTTTCGCAGGAGGTAACCTTTAAATTTTTGCAGCTATCAGTTACACGACTAGCAAATTAATGGCCAAAAAACAAGGGGTCGCTCACATAGTGATTCTTAATTTCTTAGCACCATTTGTACGCTAAAAAATCAAAAATCAACATGTGAGCATCCAACAAATATCATGTCTAGTGTTGTGTAGCCTAGCTAACTAATATACCTTTACCTTCCCCATATATATCCCAACTATCTTTTCAACCATGTAGGGACCTCCACATGATCCTTCTATCATTACATCATTCTCTCCATTTGGACCAACAAACTGGGACATGTTTAGTCTGTTTTTAACTGGCGCAGAATCCATGTCCTGCCAAACATACAGACAGACGCAATCAGGTCACTCACCAGGCACCAGGCGCCTGTTTAGTAAACCTGTAGCAGTGTTCTCATGTTCCGTACGATGTCATTCGCTGTACGAAGTTGGGCTTTTTTGCCGTAGCGCTGAGAGTACAAAACTGACCATCTTCGTACAAAACTGACCATCTTCGTACAGCGGCGAATTTCGTCAAAAAAAGAAACTTTCAAAAAGACAAGAAAATACTTTTATTTCATTTTCAAAAAGAATACATTTATTTTACGATCTAGATGATGCATGAGTCGAAAATTACAGAACCATGCGAATTCGATACAGGGAGATTGTCCTTAAACCACATTCAGTTTTTGTTGGTGCAAATTATTGATAGAATAAACAAAACAAAATCGATGTAAAGGACATAATGATAATATATAGTAGTCTTCATCTGTGTCTTGGTATTTTAAGTTGTACGAAGTTGGTTCGAGTCAGAAAAATTCAAGTTAAGAAGTGAAGTAGGCCCAACCTCGTACACGGTTATCTCAGTTGTACGAAGTTGGTATGGTTCAAAAAAGTTCAACTTAAGTAGAAGAAGTGAAGTAGGCCCAACCTCGTACACAGTTATCTAAGTGGTACGAAGTTGGTATGGTTAAAAAAAATCAACTAAATTAGAAGAAGTGAAGTAGGCCCAATCTCGTATAGAGTATTTGAAGTCGTACGAAGTTGGTATGGATTAAAAAGAATCAAGTTAAGTGGGAGCAATGGCATTGGCCCAACCTCGTACACAGTTATTTAGGTTGTACGAAGTTGGTACAATCATTAGATGATGGTCAAAAATTAACGTTCAGAGAATATTTAAGATGTTATCATGCTTACTGAATGTATTTAACAATGTTTAGATATTCATTTCTAAACCAAATTATTCGTTGCATAATTTTTGTACAGCAATTGTAATGCCCATTTTCGTACAAAATTGCCCATCTTCGTACAAGCGCGAAAAATGACCAACCTCGTACAACGGGTCAATTTCGTACGGAACACTCAAACGGGACAGCCGGATTCCAACACACTCGCAAAATCTTAAAGGGGAAGTAACCTCAAAAATGTGAAATTTTTTTTTTCGACTACGTATTTGTATTTGAACTTATAAAATCCGAAAAATAACACATAAACACAAGAATTTATCTCTAAATACCTATATTCCCTGTTCATATCTCCGCAAAAACTTCGTTTTTGAAAAAAGCGCGTCAAAATAAAAAAGACTGGGTTCTAATTTGAATATGACGTTTTATAGTTCAAAACATTGCGCTAGCTAGACGAGGCCCTATGTTGGTGCTTATAATGCAACAGACTTTCGAATAAGAAACTAAAAAATGCATCATAGTTTCTTGTCCAATGACGAAAAAAACACTGTTCCAGACATTTCGGCTCTAAAGTCATTTAGTTTTGAGCCTGAAATGTCGTTGGAAGAGCAAGATAAATTTTTAAGTTCAAACCATGAAGACGAAGTTATACAAAAAGAAGGCAATCGAATTGGAAACAATAATTGGTGTAAATGAGGTGGTCACTGTAGACCTATGAGTTCATTCTCTGAAAGTTTGTGCTGCAAAGATAATAATGAAATTCCTGACGACTGCTTCGAAAGTACAAATAATTTCGCCAAATATAAAGTCTTTCATATTTATAATCATGACTGAAGTGATATCCATTTTATATCTTTAACATCCTTCTGTCTTCAATTAATTGAAATTGTTAAATTGAATCGTGTTAAAAATAAAAAGTCCAATAAAAAAGAAATACATTTTCCATACGCACAACATGATAAAAAGTTTCTCACCAAGCTCTTTACAATAAACTTTTCAACACAATCTTTTGTGAAAAAAAACATCTTGCTCTCCATCCGAAATATTTTATGCAACTGCATCTTTGAAATTCAATGAAGAAGGCCCGGATAGCAACAATGATGAAGGGATTAAAAAAAATGGAATACCGAAGATGCGTTCTAATAAAGAAATACAATAGTGAGATGTGCTCTGAATGAGTGTACGTGAACAGGGGGTAAATTTTAAATTTCCCATTTTAGGAAAAACATGTATTACAGATTTGATGGGTACATAATCGATTAGAAAAAGATGTTCAGAAAGACATACCATCGTGTGCTTTATGGGCAATCCGCAATAAATACTCTAAAGCCGATAGATATTTCCGAATTGTTGTCATTACCCCCGTCTGTCAAGGCATGCATGCGACGAAGAAACCATTTACTTGTTGTGAGGTGCATAATTTTTGAACTTGAAAGTCAAAGTAAGTTTGAAAAAAAATGAATCAACGAGACGAAGTTATTAGTAGGAAATCATTAATGTTAAAAGAAAGAATTATCATTGTGTAAAATATAATTTTTGTTGGCTTGGTATGTAATTGTTGGTTACGAACACGAAGTTTATACCGAGCTTGTATCTTTTTATTTTGATAAACAAATACGAAAGAAGCATGTGTTTGGTTGATACATACAATATCAAATGATTTACGTAAATCAGGTAATTGCCTGAAGATCTCCTTCAAAGCAGTCGTCTGGCTCAAAGTGCGTGAAACATATATAAAATCCTGAATCCTTAGGCAAGGGACCAGTTCTTCTAATGTTATGTGACCATCTTTTTCGAAGCTCGTTTTTTTTCTCTGCGCTGGAAATTTTGAAAAAAACTACAACATCGTCAACATTTTCTTTTGATTTATTATTACCAGTTCTGTTAGTGCAGTTGATGGCGGCGCAATTTGGCATGTTTTCAAGCAGTTAAACTGGAATGTTTAAGTAAATTAACAACTAATACTACTACCACCGCCAGCACACTACACTTTCTGAACTAAAAAACGTCATAATTTCAACTCGACCCAATCCTTTTAAAATCGCAAAGGGGTCAGAATAACGAAGCGATTTCACGCGTAGTAAACACAACTTTTTACTAAGTTAGTGAAACTTTTATATGAAAAGAAATAGGTATTTCAAGTTTTTTTTGTTGCGGCTACTGTTTTTTTAAATAAAAAATTAGAGGTTACTTCCCCTTTAAAGCCGAATTAAATATAATCGTTCCAAATTTTTCTCTCCAAACTTGTGTTGGTCATTTTTTACGGTGGCCCACAACTGCCACGGCTAATATAAAGAAAAAACAACAACATGAAAAGAAAAAGCCTCGGTAAATGTTACAGTAAATGTCAAGGCAAAAGTAAAGGAAATATATCGAATTTAAATAAAATTATAATCGAATTAAATTAATAAATAATAAAAATAATTAATAAGAGAAAAAAGAAAATCATGAAAAAGTCACGGCAAATGTCACGTGCGGGAATGCGTAAAACGATTTGAAAAAGGTTTAAATACTTTAAGCATAAGTGACTATTTATGGTCAAACCGCGATCTATTAGAACCTTTATTTACGCTGGAAGAAGGTAACAACTCAGTTGATTCAAACTATGTATTTTCCATACTAAAACCTCAATTCTCATCAGAGGCATGCTTTAAAAGAGTGGTGGAGGTACATGTTTTCGATAATTTTCAGGATTTCTTGAACATGTTAGAGGATGAACAAATTACAGGTCCTAGTGAGCAAATGACTTATGATAGTGATGATACGGACGGTGAGAAAAAAGAATTGTTTGCAGATTATCACCCGCTGGGATCCTGAAATGGATGACAGGGCAAAGTCACAAGCCCTTAGGTGGTGAGCACTTTGATCGCTGTTAATTTTAACCTCCATGATTGCTACAAGCTTAATCCAACTCACACAGTGTGTTTCCCTGTAGTACATTCTTGTTCTAGGGAAATCACACTACCCGTAAAGCACATGGGAACATTTGCTGACTTTGAGAAGAATTTTAAACTTGCAGTTTGGTTACACTAATCTTTACACAAATTAGATATATTTACATTACACATTCATTTGTTTGTTAAAATTACATTTGGTAGTTTATATTTTGTTGCATGAACCTTTTCTTTGTATATATATACATTTTATGAAAGGTTGAACTTTTGTTATGTTTAAAAGACATAAAAATTATATGTTTTTTTTTCTTTAAGTACCCCTGTCATGTGAACTCTAGAAACCTGGGATTTCATAAAGTTGTAATCCACCAAAATTAATATCCTCGCATAAAGATTCTAATTTATCATAAAGTTCCAATGCATCTTTCCAGTTCGTTGATTTCGAAATTTGGTGAATCCACCTATGCCCCGTGAATTGGGAAACCCCAAGGCTTAAGTTTATCGTAGCCGTCAATGTGCCACGAAAAATTAGGCCCGGGGTTCACATACATTCTTCTTCGAAGTCTATGTCCTCTTCGATTTGATGAATCGACAGGATCCAGGTCTTTTAAAATGTGTTGCACAATTAACCTGGGTACTCTCATCCCCTCAAGCTGCAAAGAATGCCAAATAGTTCGATAACCTGCAGCAGCGCCTGGACCATTAATTATTTATTTTATTCTTTCTTGCACTAAATGAAGGTTCACATTTTTTTGTCTTCTGTGTAATTTATAACACTTTAAACGTCGTAAAAGAGTTCTATAGCTCATCACAATTCCATGATGCCTTTTCAGAAAGCACAGTAACTCAAGGTAGAGCGTCTCTTCATCAAAATGCTTCTTCACATTAAACAAGTCCTCGTCGTCTGTGTTTTCAGCCATGTTGCTCGAACACGTGTATACAAAGCAGAGAAAACATGAACATTAATGTTTTACCCTGGCTTTTTCTCTTTGCCGTCGCTTTGTCTTTTACCGTGGCATTTACCGTGACTTTTTCTTTTGCCGTGGCTTTTACCGTAGCTTTTTATTTTGCCGTAGCTTTTTCTTTTGCCGTGACATTTACCGTGACTTTTTCTTTTGCCGTGGCTTTTACCGTAACATTTGCCGTGGCTTTTTCTTTTTATGTTTTTTTTTTCCCGTGGCAGTTGTGGGCCACCGTAATTGTCAGAATTGATGTTACATTCTGACACAATACTCTGGAGAGATCAACGTCACTTATAACATTTGTTGTTGTTCTTGTGTCTCGAAGACAGAGTAGGCAGCATCAGATAGATACTTTAATCTGATAATTTAATCTCGTCTTAATCCATAAACTATATGCTTTTGTTCACCTTTCTTTTTACAGCTAGATGTTCAGCCGCTTGGGAAAAGAAACTACCACCGAAACACGTAAAAACAAGAGAGGTGAAAGAAAGACCCGTGTTCAACCTGTAATATGCGTTGTTTATGCTGTCTTCTCTTTTAATTTTCATTCTTCTTTTGTGCATCTGGAAGACTCTGATTTAAAATACATTTGGCGATTGGGTTGAACACCCTAGCGTCACAAAAAACCGTTTGTGCTCTGATCCAGAGTCCTCTTGCTGATCAGCTCATGCCTTGTTGGATGTGTTAGCTAATCCATCACCTGTCAATTGGAAAAGCATAGACAAAACCATAGACAAAATGCCTTCATACAAATCATTGAAAACCCTCATGTTAATAATATGTTCCACACATCGTGTTACAAACATTAAAAATATGGGCATAGTTGGGATTATTAGTTAAGTCAGGAATATTCTCGCGTAAAAGTTTTAACCTACTTTTGTAAAATTTGAAAAAATATGTTAAGTTTGATTCGATTCATCATGTTTCAGAAATAATGTACAAAGCATGAATTACAGACAACTAAATTTAAGCAATGAGAAGAACAAGGATATGTATAAATCTAATCTGTTTTGCTTTAAGATGTTAGCATGACAACTATTAATTTTAACAGATACATTGCCAGCATCGTCATAACATTGACCTTATCAATTCTGTATACATATCAAGAGTAAGTTCATTTAAGGTTTTTAAAATGGCCTTTGAAAGAGACAAACCTGGGAATCTCACTACAATGAATAAACCTTAAGACGTCCTCTCGCAAGTTACAATGGCAAGAATTATCGTGATCACTGAGGTGTTCATATTCTTAATTCTTTGACCAATATCGGCGTGTCATATATTCTTAATAATATTCTTAGCATGACTATAGCCTGAAAACATATAATCAAGCCTTAGTTGTAGCATACGTAGTCATATTGTAGAGATGTAAATAAAAGCTCCTAGTATAGAGAACTTTAAAAACAAAATATCTTTTCATCCTCAATTCTCCAACCAACAAACGACTTCTAGAAAAAAGAAATACGTGATTGCCGTACTTCTGGCAAAAAAAAGTAAAAATTCGTGAATGCCGTAAAAATACGTGAATGCCGTAATTCTAGCAAAAAAAAGTGAAAATACGGTCACGTACTTGTAGCCACTTCGTAGGTCAGTCGATCGTAGAGCCCGACTGACGCTGGCTACGCCCCTGGCCATCGGTAGAAATTTTTGTTTTACCGATTACCGAAGGTGGTGGTACAACAGGCCCGCTATGAGTTTAAGCCTTCAGTTCCTTGACATGCGATGTAACTGTTTCACTTCCCTTACAAGTAATGATCTTATCTGAACTTTCGGTTTTACAAAACGGACACATTAATAACATGTGAGAAAAGCAAGAAAAACTCGTTAAAAATTACTCTGCTTGACGCTCCTTCTTGTCTTCTCTCTCTTGGCGAAGTCTCTTTCTGAACTTACGAAACAGAGAAGTTTAAAGAGGAACAAACGACGAGAAGATGCGCCGCGAGAAATGATCTCAGTTGCATCTCTGTTCTTACCTTTCTTATAAATCAAACTGAACTTCTACAAATTCGTACTTCTACTCTGACATTTGACCAATCATTGTGGTATAAGGCTAATTGCGACAGCAAAGTCTTCGTCAATAATCTTAAGTGGTTTTCATATGACGATGATTTTGTTGGCCCTAATGCAACGAAATACATTGAATCAGGTAAAGGTATGTCAAGAGCTCTAAGACGTCATGTTCTTGTATAAGCAGCTCTAACATTTGAATTACTTGCGCATGTACGGCCTGTGAAAAGAAATGATGATAGTAATGATGGTGGAAAAACAGATGAAGATAACACAGAGATTAAGAATTCAGTTGAGATAAAAGGATACAATGTCACGAATAAAGATTTGCAAAGACCTTGAGCTCCTTGTAACACAAATGTTGACTGACCAAGCTGACATCTTTGATCCTGATGATCTTTTAAGGAACAGCTTACTCTTTGTTAACTGCTTTAAAAACAAAATTAAGAAAGGAGTGAGGGTAAGTTCTAGTTTTATTTTTGAATCTTCCTGATAGTACCCTTGGGTTTACAAACAGTTAGTTTAAAAGGCATAGTATTCATACTGTTAAACGTAGCAATAAATATAAGGGTGGATTGTGACTTGATAATCGAACAAGTGATTATGCGTTCGTTAAAAGAAGAAAGAAGGGGTAATATTATACGAGGTCGTCGCAATCCAGAATCAGTTAGAACAACTTGGTTAAACATTATTGTTGTTAATAGAACAAAACGACGACCAAAACGGTGCAAAGCACACGTTGCGATGTAGATGAAATTGCTGGTGCGGGAAAGCTATAACAACGTGGTAGAATAAATTTTTAGAGGTTGGTTGTAAAAGGGAAACGAACCAGGAAGTATCGAGAAGAAGAATGGAAAAATAACAGATAACAGATAACAAGCTAGAGAAGCGAAGAAAGACTGATGATCAGTAGGGCGAATGATATTGCTTAGATAAAGGGTGCTAACTAGATTACTACGCTATCTCTAGAAGAAGAGAATTATGTTTTGAACAAGATGGAATCTTATTACGCGTACAGGTGAGAGATTAAATGTTTACCTATTAATATTGTTTGGGGCATATTTACAATGGATCATGCATGGTGGGTGTGAAGGCTAGCCGGCTGGTTTGATCCTGTGCAACAAAACCTGGAATTACGCTGAAGAAACGGGAAGCACTTCATGGAAGGATAATGTTGTTAATACATACTAATACATACTACTGCCTAGTATAATATCTTTGTAATACACAGTAATACACTGTAGTACTTAGTAATATGCCGTATTTTACACTGTATTACTTTGTAGTATATTCAGTAATACACTGTAATACCTTGTAGTATTCAGTAACATCCTGTAATACCCTGTAGTATTCAGTAATACACTGTAATACTTTGTAGTATTCGGTAATACACTGTAATACCCTGTAGTATTCGGTAATATACTGTAACACTTTGTAGTATTCAGTAATACACTGTAATACCCTGTAGTATTCAGTAATACACTGTAATATTTTGTAGTATTCGGTAATACACTGTAGTACTTAGTAATATACTGTAATACTTTGTAGTATTCGGTAATATACTGTAATACCTTGTAGTATTCAGTAATACACTGTAATACCTTGTAGTATTCAGTAATACACTGTAATATCTTGTAGTATTCGGTAATACACTGTAATACCCTGTAGTATTCGGTAATATACTGTCATACCTTGTAGTATTCAGTAATACACTGTAATACTTAGTAATATACTGTAATACCCTATAGTATTCAGTAATACACTGTAATACTGAGTAATATTCGGTAATACACTGTAGTACTTAGTAATATACTGTAATACCTTGTAGTATGCAGTAATATACTGTAATACCTTGTAGTATTCGGTAATATACTGTAATACCTTGTAGTATTCAGTAATACACTGTAATACTTAGTGATATTCGGTAATACACTGTAGTACTTAGTAATATACTGTAATACCTTGTAGTATTCAGTAATACACTGTAATACCTTGTAGTATTCGGTAATATACTGTAATACCTTGTAGTATTCAGTAATACACTGTAATACTTAGTGATATTCGGTAATACACTGTAGTACTTAGTAATATACTGTAATACCTTGTAGTATTCAGTAATACACTGTAATACCTTGTAGTATTCGGTAATATACTGTAATACCTTGTAGTATTCGGTAATACACTGTAGTACTTAGTAATATACTGTAATACCCTGTAGTATTCAGTAATACACTGTAATACCTTGTAGTATTCAGTAATACACTGTAATATCTTGTAGTATTCGGTAATATACTGTAATACCCTGTAGTATTCAGTAATACACTGTAATACCATGTAGTATGCAGTAATACACTGTAATACTTTGTAGTATTCAGTAATACACTGTAATACCTTGTAGTATTCGGTAATACACTGTAATACCTTGTAGTATTCAGTAATACACTGTAATACACTGTAGTACTTAGTAATCTACTGTAATACTTTGTAGTACTGTGTAGGTATTTGGTAGTACACTGTAATACTTAGTAATATACCGTAACTAGTCGATAAGGCCCGTAGAAAAATCTACTTAGTGAATACACAAAAAAATTTTTTTGGAATTCGTTTCCCCGTTGCCTTTATTGAGTAGAGCTTGAAATGCTGCTGAAAATAAATGTATACAGTATTCTCTCCAATTAGCGGACACTTTGTCCATGCACCGGCCGTTTTCTGGTCAAAGTCTTATAAAAAACTTTCTAATTAGCGGACACTTAATTAGCGGACACTCTGATGAGAGGACAAATTTTTTTGCACGAAATGGCAACTATAGGCTTTTTTTCTCTCCAATTAGCGGACAATCCAAAAAATTAGGGATCAGCATTCAAAAATAATAAAAAATTGAATAATTTTAAAATATCTATTTTAAACACTTTGAAACTTTACGGGAAATGTCTGCTTTTACAGCCTCAATTTTCTTCGCAAACCAGTCAATCAATTTTTGTTGTCCATAAAACTTATACATAACTGGTATTTCCAGACCATATTCACCTCCACGATTAACCCTCTTTCCACAAACCTCAGCTGTAATCGAACTGTTCGGGACTTTCAAGAACATGAAACATATTTTTTATTTGTTTTGTCGCATGTGTCCAACAATGCTTTCGTTTTGTAAAGAATCAGTTCTTATTATTGCTATTGCATTTCCGTCCACCTCGTTAGATGGCTCATGCCTGCATTGTAACAGCTCCCTGTACTGGTACTCATTCCAATCCTTTTCGATGAGTATGGGTATGTTGACCTCAATGTCTATGTTAAAACAAGCCCGTCACAATTAACTGAAGTGAAGTCGTGGCAACCAAAAACACAAGAAAAAACTTATTAAATGAGAAGGACGGGAGTGAGAAACCCATACCATTAGTTGCTGAGAACTGGGCTTCTGTCTTTAATAGCAACATAGGGGGAGAGTTCCCGGGAATGCAACAATAACATTTAAGTTCACGAACCATTTGGAAATAGACAAGTACATAGTAGTTCGTGGCGTTCGGGAATCTTCTTCGAATTCGACATCATCATCACCATCATCATTCTTAATAGATTATATGATCTTACGAACAACAACAAATCGAAGAATATCTAGAGTCGATTAGAACTATAGAATAAATTTGAAAAATATGCAGTTGCTCATACAAAACAACGCTGTGGTTGGACAGTGCAAGAAAGTACAACGCGCTAACCAACTGCGCTATCGTGACAGAACTAATTCGTGAATATTTAATATTTAATTGAAGTTCTAACCTTTATCTTTTGAGCTGGTGTGTTAATCAAAACAAAACATTATTTTTTACCACTGTTGCATTTTTTTGAGCAAAATAATTTCAATTTTCGTGGTATGACATTTTTTATCACAGCACGGTAGGGAAAAGATTAAAAATACGCTTTTTAATAAAGGTGAAGGAGGAGGGGATTCAGGGAATTTTCTTTCGTTTATGAACGAAGAAAAACCCATGCAATTTTTTTCATAAAAAAATAAGTACTGTCCGGTTGCGTATTCGCCCATCTCAGCATTTTTAAAATGCAATAAAAATCCTGTGTGCAAAATAAAAAAGGAATGGCGATTCTGTTGTGCAGACAACAGAAACAGCGATTCGGGAAGATTAGCGCAAGATTTATTTTAAAAAGTATCAATTTAAAAAATGTTATTCCTTGTGGTTCAAAAGTTTCCCTTGATGGATTACAAGCTTCTGAAAGTATACTTTAGCATTACTTTGGTTTTGCAAAAGGTAGTTTTACCTAATTGTAAAAAAAATATACCTGAACAACATGGATTTATGTTCGCGTTGATTAATGATCGCAGTATCTGACAACGGACAATTCTTTCGCATATGAAATTAACACTTCTCGTGCGCAAAGTGTTAATTTTTTCGTCAAAATACTGAACACGACGTTCATCTCATTGACCAGGTGAATTAATTCTTAGATTTCTCAGCTTTCCTTCTTTATACCAGCCAACGTAAGGCATAGACGAAGTAAATCAACTCGCCGTATATATTTAACTTGAAATCTATTACATGCTTTATTTATCTGTTGTTTAAACAATAGACCAATTATCTTTAACCAAAAATTTCAGCCTGGTATTCTTGTAAAGCATGTTCTTATAAAAGAAAAAGCATGTAGGTGTACACTATTCTCACTTTTAAAGTTTTCCCACCCAATTGTTTTCCTCGTGTTGCTTTTTTAGCAACCCTTAACATTCGTCTGAATAACCACCGCCGCCCCTTTGTTTTTGTTTTGTTAAAATGTATCACACTTTTATAAGAATCTTGTTTGTTAGCTGTATTTCAGGTTTGCTGTATTTCAGGTTAAAAAATAGGCCAATTGTTTAGAAATATAAAGATAAATGAAAAACAAAAGAGAAAAAAAGTAATGACCTGGCCCGGTTGATATTGTTATAAAAAAGCGTGTGTACCGTTAAACATCACATTTTTGAAATTGTTTTCTCAAAAAATTATTTTTTTAAAAATATCGCTCGTCGGCCCATTTAGCTGCTTTAAATTTGCGCAAACTTAGTGACTACATCTAACTAGACGTTTTATTGTGTCCAAAATGTTCTTTGCAACTTACCAGAATCGTTTAGGCTTCAAAAACCTAGCATGGTTTGTGGTCACAGGTCAAGTAGCATACACCACTTTGGTTTTCCCAAATGTAAATTAAACAGCACAATTGGGTGTGTCACTATTGTGAATGTATTTTAGTTGCACCTTTTTAATAACGAGATAGTTTATGCGGCTTCTGCATCTTGTGTTATCTTAAGATGTTGCTTTTTTCCTCGGTGATCATAAATTTTTCCACCACCATTAGGTCGACTTTCGTTATAACCTACAAATCATATGAATACAACTAAAAATGACAGAAAGAGTGCCTACATATATCCATATCCATTGATATCAATTTGTTTGATATAAACACTTGACTTCTTTTAACTCAGGTTTTCTACTAAAATAAACTACAAACTATTTGAACTAGCTTGTTATACCCTTCGAACTTTTGCATAGAAACATATAAGTTTATTGTACGTAAAGACAGTCTAAGCAACAACAATGCCTTTAAAATCATTTTAGAGGCATTAATTATCTTCTTAAAGCTAGTAACAGCATTTTTTTAACTAATACATCTCGTGTTATCTCCGTTCTCTCGTCAAAACAAACTTTCAATTTACTGACATTAAATGTATTTTACAGACCGTCATTTTTTTAGAAAATAAAAATAAAAAAGTAGCAAATGCATCACAAAAAAATGATTAGTCTCAAACAGGTTGTCCAGACATCTATGTGGTTCTAAAGTGTGTAAAATTTCTTGCATCTTGACCTTTTAAATGGTCAGTTTATTACACGCCATTCATCGGAAATTGCGCGAATTGAGCCTATTGAATTCTTTCATAGCCCTTTTAAACTTGATATTTTCGATGACGGCGCACAGAGAAGCGCGCGGGTGATGGAACGTCTAGACGACTGAAGTCAACTGCCTTTAAACAAGAACGTGTGATGCAAACAACACTTAAAGATGATTGGGCACCAGGGTTAGTGTGTAGCTAGTACAAAAGAAAGCGTTTTCGTAATTTTTCCGTATGTCTAGCCTAAATTTATGCTTACTATGCTAACTGTTTTATTATTTTACTTTTTGCCTGATAAAGACATAAATGTATCAAAATATATTGCGAAAATAGCAGTTCATTGCTAGTTTGGGAATAAAAAGATTTACGCCGCAATGTTTTTACCTGAATGATGAATACCGTTGACTTATTTTACGGATAAATTGTTGTTGAGGCCTCCAGTATATGTAGGTGTACATTGTTTTGGGTTTGCATGTACTCTTCGGCAGCTAGATGTAGGAGGGTGGGGGCCCGTTTGCAATTTTTAAAAAAAATCACAACCCATTTCCACTTATTAACACCCCTCCCGTCTAGCAGTTTTGTCAAAATACCACCCCCCCCTGTTTATTAGCAACCCCTCCCGTTTAAAGATTTTGAAAGAAAATATCACTTTCTGCAGGTGAAATAAAATTGAACAACGTCCTTTAATAAAACTATGTCTATGCAACAGTGATCACAAACAAACACAAAGAAACTGTTATGTTCTTTTGATTATTATTGCAATGAAAGGGTATCATATTCTAACCATTTCGAACACATTTGCCACTTGAGATAATTGTTCGAAATTGGCGTAAGAAAAACAAATCTAACCAAAATGCGTGCCTTCAACAGAATACTGTACCGTTAAAATCAGTATTGCAACTGCGTCGATGTTGTTCCGCTGAAATCTTTCTAAAAAGCTACAAATGGCATGTCAAAGAAAACAGTGTACTAAAGGTATGGATGTTATGTCGTATAAATAACTACAGCAAATATATAAATGATCAGACTCCTATAAATTTCTAACAAGATTATGGATGCTGTGTAGATCATATCATCTTTACAAGTGGACGGATGCTTTGCCCATCGACACATTTCCATAAAACTGTGAATAATAAATTAAAGACAGTGTGAAGTTTGTACGGATGCTGTCTCGTTTTCGACACATTCGCTGTACGGCTGAAATCTTTGTGAAAAATGTATGTATGCCATGTCAAAGAAAACAGCGTACTAAAACATTACAGTAAATATATGAATGATCGGACTCCTATAAATTTCTAGCAAGATTATGAATGCTGTGTAGATTGTATCATCTTTGCAAATACACGGATGCTTTGCCCATCGACACATTCCAACCAAACTGTGAATGATAAGTTAAAGACAGTGCGAAATATGTATAAACCCTTAGTCGTTTTCGATAAGTTCTATCAGTTGCACGGATGCTGTACGGCGGGAATCTTTGTAAAAAATGTATGGATGCCATGTCAAAAAAAAACAGCGTACTAAAAGTATGGATGCAATGCCGTGGAAGTAATTCCAGCAAATGTATCAAAGATCGGGCTCCCATAAATTTATAACAAGATTATGAATGCTGTGCAGATGGTATCATCTTTAAAAATGCTGGCAGCTGTGTCCATCGATACATTACAACGAACGAGTGAATGATCAGTTAAAAACAATCTAAGAAATGTACGGATGATGTGTCGTTTACGACACATGTAAAAAAGTGCGCCAAATATAATTTTCTTAAAAAATCTGCCGAATTTATGGATACTGTGTCGTTGATAGCAAGCAACAACTGTGTGCATGAGAGTTCTGTAACCCTGGAACCAATATACGTCTTCTGTGCCTTTAACAGAACACTGTGTGGTGAAAATCAATATAAGAATTGCGTCGATGCTGTGGCGGTTTCACGCGCTGTTAGTAAAAGTATGGATGCTGTTTCTAACAAAACATTATAATCAATGCAAAAAGTTATGCCGTTTTGCATATAGTCTAACAAATGTATGGATGCTCGGGAACTGAAATCTTTCTAAAAAGAGTATGAATACCATGTCAAGCAAAAAAGGTGTACTAAGCTATGTTGTGGAAATCATTGCAGCAAATATATGAATGTTCGTGTTCCTATAACTTTTTAAAAAGATGATGGATTTAGTGCAGCTCTGTTGGTAGAGCGTTTGAATCATGTCCTCTACTTGAGATTATAAGTTATCCCCCCATTGTCTAGTTAGTTAGACATTTCAAAAAGATTTTTGTAACAATGGGAGCTAAACACTGGAAACCTGGTCCATCCTGAAAACCATTGACCACAAACCACATTAAATACAAATCACCATCAGCGGTTTGAGGCAGAATTGCAAGAGAATTTACATACTGGATGGTTCTTATGTTATGACAGTTTTTTTGCAGTAACTCTAATGATTAGGGTGTCTTTTTATGCCACTACCTGTACACATGGTTGAGCCTAAAAGTACTTCCAAACTCTTTTTCCATGTGTTGGAATAAAATGTTAGTGTTGATCATGTTGTTGTTATTTGTTTCTTTACAATGCATATTATGACTGCTAGGTGACATATATATATCTCTGTTTGTTATTACTTTTCTTAAAATTCATAGTTTCCAAATTACTTGTATTCATTTCCAACGTTTTTTCATGTAACATTTCTGTGATCTAATAGCAAGATTCTTACAGAGAAAATCTGTAAAAGATCCAGGTTCAGTCACATTTTCTTTTTATATGACTCTTGCTACTCTTGTACCAATTCAAGGACAACGGTGAAGTCTCTCTAAGTGCAATAATTAATGCTTTTTTTAGCATGCCACTTTGATTTATGCAAAAATAATCTGCACAAATGTAGAACGGCATTTATGTAGAGTCAAACTAACTGTAAGTAGGATTCAGGCGTCTCAGACACAAGAAAAAGCAAAAATATTGAGTCCTAACTTCCAAGAAAATTCTGTGTTTTAGTGTGAGCGTAAAACCGCTTCGGTTTCATGTTTTTATTATGAAACTAGCCAGATTACCCGACGTTAAACGACAGTTTGAGCGTTAAAGTGCAGTTAAACCCTGCCATTCATCTCATTGAGTGATTAGTGCAGATATACGTTATACTAAAACTCTGTTGAGTTGTTATAGAAAGAAGTTTTTTGCAAGTGCGATTCAATTAAAATTGAGTTATAAGACATTGAATGCCAGTTGGATCACTTAAACCATGTCACACATCATGGCGGAGCGCTTTATTCAGATGTACTGTACCAACTACCTGAATATATATTTTAAAATCTCGGTGAAAGTAGCGGTGAAAAAAGCACGAAATAACTACACCCTATTAAAACCTTTTCCATCAAGATTAGCCACCTAACATTTTCTATTTTGCAAAAAGTTGTCACGATGGCTCAAGACACATAACAACTAGTCCGGTAACTATAAACCCAACATCCATTTTAAAAATCAGGAAACATTTTTTTTGTTTTTTTTAAGAAAAAATACAGAATTTATGTCATTATTTCTTTGTGTATCAAAGCTACATTGGCCAAACATGCGTTTCCTACTGATCACAGTGTTTATATTCCGTGAATTATGTTTAGCATGGGTAAAATTCATGGTATTTTTGTTTAAAAAAAAATTGTCATATTAAATCCACTTGAGATATTTGAAGTAAGTCTGTCTACGAAAAACAGTTATGCACATTAATTAGTCAGCTCAAAATATATCTGCAAACTAATTACAGACGATATGACATCCACAAAAAATAGTCCACATGGAATTTAATTCATGTGAAACATAATTCAGTGGTTCTATATTGTTATCCATTAACATCTTAGCTTTAACTGATTAACTGTACAGAGTCAAGCATGGTATTCCAATATTCCCGCCTATAACTTGATGAAATCATATCATATATCACAAAACTTTGTCAAAATTTAATTGGAATAGAGTTCTCTAATAGTCTGGATGTAATACAATTTTCTCAATGAATGTGTAGTCTACGAAGTCTGTTTATTTCTGTTTGTCTTTTTGTGACCATGTCAACAGAATTGAAAACATTGTTTGGATTTTTATAAAGCAATAAAGAACAAAGAATCAACAAGCATGTGCAGTTAGTGAGTGACATACATCGCTACTTTTTTGCCACAATGGACCAGTGTCAGTGTTGCAAGTGTTTTGATTGTGCGTCAAAACCAATACATATGTGTTCAGGTTGAAAATATAATCAACAAATCACCAAGCTCAAAAAATACAGTCAATTAAGAAACTTTATGAAATTCCTGAAACTTGTACTTGAAAAGAGCAATTGGCTATTAAAAATTGATTCTAGACCTATTTGTATTCATGAAAACGGCACACAGTTATAACCTATGGTATAAAGCCACTAGTACTAGTGGAACAAATACTCCACATAAATCTTTTTCTTTTTGATTCAGCCTAAAAAACAGCAGAAATGCAATGTGTACCAACAAGGATTTTTCTGTATAAAGAAATTTGTTCAATTAAGAACAACGAGTTTCCATTCATTACTATCTGCATGCATATATAGATGTGTTTTTTTATTTATATATTTCCAGCATTAAAAAATAATTATTTGAGGAAACTTCCTAAATGTTTCCATTCATTACTATTTGCATATATATAAATGTTTTTATATTTCTTATTTTTTACAACTTTAAAAAATTGTTGCGATGCTGTTGTTTCACGCGCTGTTAGTAAAAGTATTGATGCTGTTTCTAACAAAACATTATAATCAATGCAAAAGGTTATGCCGTTTTGCATATAGTCTAACAAATGTATGGATGCTCGGGAACTGAAATTTTTCTAAAAAGAGTTTGAATGCCATGTCAAGCAAAAAAGTTGTACGAAGCTATGTTGTGGAAATCATTGCAGCAAATATATGAATGATCGTGTTCCTATAACTTTTTAAAAAGATGATGGATTTAGTGCAGCTCTGTTGGTAGAGCGTTTGAATCATGTCCTCTACTTGAGATTATAAGTTCAATATCCCCCATTGTCTAGTTAGTTAGACATTTCAAAAAGATTTTTGTAACAATGGGAGCTAAACACTGGAAACCTGGTCCATCCTGAAAACCATTGACCACAAACCACATTAAATATAAATCACCATCAGCGGTTTGAGGCAGAATTGCAAGAGAATTTACATACTGGATGGTTCTTATGTTATGACAGTTTTTTTGCAGTAACTCTAATGATTAGGGTGTCTTTTTATGCCACTACCTGTACACATGATAGAGCTTAAAAGTACTGCCAAACTCTTTTTCCGTGTATTGGAATAAAATGTTAGTGTTGATCATGTTGTTGTTATTTGTTTCTTTACAATGCATATTATGACTGTTAGGTGACATGTATATATCTCTGTTTGTTATTACTTTTCTTAGAATTCATAGTTTCCAAATTACTTGTATTCATTTCCAACGTTTTTTCGTGTAACATTTCTGTGATCTAATAGCAAGATTCTTACAGATTAATTGTTTTTTAGTGAAGAAACTGATTATTGAAATCCACTGGCTGTTATTGTTTTGCCCATTTATATGACCAAAAATTGCAGCAAGCTCAATTGACATCAAGTTAAACAATAGGCAAATGCTTTAGCACAAGCAGATCAATATTAACAAATATATTCTTGCTTAATTAGTTTTATATATTAATTCGGGCATATAACTTCACAATAAAAATAAGTACGAGAAGTTTGATTGATGATGACATTTTTTATTTTATTTTAACGGATATTTCGTCTTGTTACTACAAGACATTATCAACGTAAATTGTTACAATTATCTCACAAGTTTTTCAAATATAATTTTCAACAACTACGCAATACACAGAGGACGTATAAAACAATACTTAACAAAACATATAACACATAACGGCAAACCCAAGGGTATATAAACTATATACCGTTGGTAAGAGTAACGTCCACCGCGCGGAGCACAAATGCACTCCTCCCCTTGTTGACTGTAAATAATATTTATCTTAAAACAATTTTAATGGAACAGATAATTCCTGTACATTAAGCGTGGGACTGATATCATGAATATACATGGCCTCAGCTATTTTTTTCTTTTTAAAGTGGTGAACATTATCTATCAAAATACTGAAGTTCTTTTGTTCAGAAAGTTGGTAATTCTCAGTGACTGAATGTTTTAGGATGTGAGAGTTCTTATCGCGTTTTTGGTGATCTATCATTCTTTCATTAAGCCTCCTCGCTGTTTCACCAAGGTATGTAGCATCGCACGATTCCACCGGACAAGTATATTTGTACACAACACCATGTTCGTGTTCATCCTTGGTTCTATTTCACAGAAAATAGCGAACATAACTTTTGACATTGATCAGGAATGCGTGACTTGACATTGGCTGGTAGAAACTGTTTAAAAGTGTTAGATGCTTTACTAAGCAGTTACCATTAATTTCTAATTCGCTTTGCTTAAACGAAATTAACCTTATTTATTTTCCCGTAGCCAGACTTGACAGAATAAAAACCATGAAAGGTGTTATTGGAGATTCATTGGTGTCTTCATCAGAAACAGTGTCGGCATTTTGAATGTTGAAATTTCGCCGTGTGTTATTAATTACATTAGATACAACTGCTTCTGTACCAAAATAAAAGAGTTGAACATACTTCCAAACTCCAAATCCATGTTTTTAAAAGCACTTAAAGTTGAAAAAATAAAAAATAATTATTTGAGGAAACTAATCCGAATTTTTCGGATTTTTTACACCAGAAATTAGGAGAACGATGAATTTCGAAAATTTGTCAACATGAAGTGTTTGAAAGAACTTGCCTTCCCACCGAAATTGGCAAAATAAAAATTTTCAGACAACCATCCACATAATCTTTGAGACAAACTAGAAATTCTATCAAAAAACCAGAAATGGCCGTTGACGCAAATGTCCATTTTTCCAACTGAGACGGTTTAAACATGTAAAAAGCTCTAATTAGCCTATAGCAGCACTGTAAGGCTTCGTTCTAGTGAACTTTTCGGTTTCACTAGTTGAATTCAGAATTTCCTAAGAAGTTCCGGAGCCTGGAGGCAGTACGTCGAGTTTGAGAAGACTTGTGGTGCGAGTTTGTGAATTTTTTTTGTCAAAAATCGAAAAGTCTCAATATATTATGTGGGTGATTGTCTGAAAAATATTAATTTCAGTGATTTCCGGCTAAAAAACCGTTTTAAATCGACTTTTTCCTCATAACTGTTAGAGCAAACCAGTACCTGTCTTTCTGTACCAAAATAAAAGAGTTGAAAATACTTCCAAACTCCAAATCCATGTTTTTAAAAGCACTTAAAGTTGAAAAAATAAAAAATAATTATTTGAGGAAACTAATCCGAATTTTCGGATTTTTTACACCAGAAATTAGGAGAACGATGAATTTCGAAAATTTGTCAACATGAAGTGTTTGAAAGAACTTGCCTTCCCACCGAAATTGGCAAAATAAAAATTTTAGACAACCATCCACATAATCTTTGAGACAAACTAGAAATTCTATCAAAAAACCAGAAATGGCCGTTGACGCAAATGTCCATTTTTCCAACTGAGACGGTTTAAACATGTAAAAAGCTCTAATTAGCCTATAGCAGCACTGTAAGGCTTCGTTCTAGTGAACTTTTCGGTTTCACTAGTTGAATTCAGAATTTCCTAAGAAGTTCCGGAGCCTGGAGGCAGTACGTCGAGTTTGAGAAGACTTGTGGTGCGAGTTTGTGAATTTGTTTTTGTCAAAAATTGAAAAGTCTCAATATATTATGTGGGTGATTGTCTGAAAAATATTAATTTCAGTGATTTCCGGCTAAAAAACCGTTTTAAATCCACTTTTTCCTCATAACTGTTAGAGGCAAACCCAGTACCTGTCTTTCTGTACCAAAATAAAAGAGTTGAAAATACTTCCAAACTCCAAATCCATGTTTTTAAAAGCACTTAAAGTTGAAAAAATAAAAAATAATTATTTGAGGAAACTAATCCGAATTTTTCGGATTTTTTACACCAGAAATTAGGAGAACGATGAATTTCGAAAATTTGTCAACATGAAGTGTTTGAAAGAACTTGCCTTCCCACCGAAATTGGCAAAATAAAAATTTTCAGACAACCATCCACATAATCTTTGAGACAAACTAGAAATTCTATCAAAAAACCAGAAATGGCCGTTGACGCAAATGTCCATTTTTCCAACTGAGACGGTTTAAACATGTAAAAAGCTCTAATTAGCCTATAGCAGCACTGTAAGGCTTCGTTCTAGTGAACTTTTCGGTTTCACTAGTTGAATTCAGAATTTCCTAAGAAGTTCCGGAGCCTGGAGGCAGTACGTCGAGTTTGAGAAGACTTGTGGTGCGAGTTTGTGAATTTGTTTTTGTCAAAAATCAAAAGTCTCAATATATTATGTGGGTGATTGTCTGAAAAATATTAATTTCAGTGATTTCCGGCTAAAAAACCGTTTTAAATCGACTTTTTCCTCATAACTGTTAGAGGCAAACCCAGTACCTGTCTTTCTGTACCAAAATAAAAGAGTTGAAAATACTTCCAAACTCCAAATCCATGTTTTTAAAAGCACTTAAAGTTGAAAAAATAAAAAATAATTATTTGAGGAAACTAATCCGAATTTTTCGGATTTTTTACACCAGAAATTAGGAGAACGATGAATTTCGAAAATTTGTCAACATGAAGTGTTTGAAAGAACTTGCCTTCCCACCGAAATTGGCAAAATAAAAATTTTCAGACAACCATCCACATAATCTTTGAGACAAACTAGAAATTCTATCAAAAACCAGAAATGGCCGTTGAGCAAATGTCCATTTTTCCAACTGAGACGGTTTAAACATGTAAAAAGCTCTAATTAGCCTATAGCAGCACTGTAAGGCTTCGTTCTAGTGAACTTTTCGGTTTCACTAGTTGAATTCAGAATTTCCTAAGAAGTTCCGGAGCCTGGAGGCAGTACGTCGAGTTTGAGAAGACTTGTGGTGCGAGTTTGTGAATTTGTTTTTGTCAAAAATCGAAAAGTCTCAATATATTATGTGGGTGATTGTCTGAAAAATATTAATTTCAGTGATTTCCGGCTAAAAAACCGTTTTAAATCGACTTTTTCCTCATAACTGTTAGAGGCAAACCCAGTACTTGTCTTTCTGTACCAAAATAAAAGAGTTGAAAATACTTCCAAACTCCAAATCCATGTTTTTAAAAGCACTTAAAGTTGAAAAAATAAAAAATAATTATTTGAGGAAACTAATCCGAATTTTTCGGATTTTTTACACCAGAAATTAGGAGAACGATGAATTTCGAAAATTTGTCAACATGAAGTGTTTGAAAGAACTTGCCTTCCCACCGAAATTGGCAAAATAAAAATTTTCAGACAACCATCCACATAATCTTTGAGACAAACTAGAAATTCTATCAAAAACCAGAAATGGCCGTTGAAGCAAATGTCCATTTTTCCAACTGAGACGGTTTAAACATGTAAAAAGCTCTAATTAGCCTATAGCAGCACTGTAAGGCTTCGTTCTAGTGAACTTTTCGGTTTCACTAGTTGAATTCAGAATTTCCTAAGAAGTTCCAGAGCCTGGAGGCAGTACGTCGAGTTTGAGAAGACTTGTGGTGCGAGTTTGTGAATTTGTTTTTGTCAAAAATCGAAAAGTCTCAATATATTATGTGGGTGATTGTCTGAAAAATATTAATTTCAGTGATTTCCGGCTAAAAAACCGTTTTAAATCGACTTTTTCCTCATAACTGTTAGAGGCAAACCCAGTACTTGTCTTTCTGTACCAAAATAAAAGAGTTGAAAATACTTCCAAACTCCAAATCCATGTTTTTAAAAGCACTTAAAGTTGAAAAAATAAAAAATAATTATTTGAGGAAACTAATCCGAAATTTTCGGATTTTTTACACCAGAAATTAGGAGAACGATGAATTTCGAAAATTTGTCAACATGAAGTGTTTGAAAGAACTTGCCTTCCCACCGAAATTGGCAAAATAAAAATTTTCAGACAACCATCCACATAATCTTTGAGACAAACTAGAAATTCTATCAAAAACCAGAAATGGCCGTTGAAGCAAATGTCCATTTTTCCAACTGAGACGGTTTAAACATGTAAAAAGCTCTAATTAGCCTATAGCAGCACTGTAAGGCTTCGTTCTAGTGAACTTTTCGGTTTCACTAGTTGAATTCAGAATTTCCTAAGAAGTTCCGGAGCCTGGAGGCAGTACGTCGAGTTTGAGAAGACTTGTGGTGCGAGTTTGTGAATTTGTTTTTGTCAAAAATCGAAAAGTCTCAATATATTATGTGGGTGATTGTCTGAAAAATATTAATTTCAGTGATTTCCGGCTAAAAAACCGTTTTAAATCGACTTTTTCCTCATAACTGTTAGAGGCAAACCCAGTACTTGTCTTTCTGTACCAAAATAAAAGAGTTGAAAATACTTCCAAACTCCAAATCCATGTTTTTAAAAGCACTTAAAGTTGAAAAAATAAAAAATAATTATTTGAGGAAACTAATCCGAATTTTTCGGATTTTTTACACCAGAAATTAGGAGAACGATGAATTTCGAAAATTTGTCAACATGAAGTGTTTGAAAGAACTTGCCTTCCCACCGAAATTGGCAAAATAAAAATTTTCAGACAACCATCCACATAATCTTTGAGACAAACTAGAAATTCTATCAAAAAACCAGAAATGGCCGTTGACGCAAATGTCCATTTTTCCAACTGAGACGGTTTAAACATGTAAAAAGCTATAATTAGCCTATAGCAGCACTGTAAGGCTTCGTTCTAGTGAACTTTTCGGTTTCACTAGTTGAATTCAGAATTTCCTAAGAAGTTCCGGAGCCTGGAGGCAGTACGTCGAGTTTGAGAAGACTTGTGGTGCGAGTTTGTGAATTTTTTTTGTCAAAAATCGAAAAGTCTCAATATATTATGTGGGTGATTGTCTGAAAAATATTAATTTCAGTGATTTCCGGCTAAAAAACCGTTTTAAATCGACTTTTTCCTCATAACTGTTAGAGGCAAACCCAGTACTGTCTTTCTGTACCAAAATAAAAGAGTTGAAAATACTTCCAAACTCCAAATCCATGTTTTTAAAAGCACTTAAAGTTGAAAAAATAAAAATAATTATTTGAGGAAACTAATCCGAATTTTTCGGATTTTTTACACCAGAAATTAGGAGAACGATGAATTTCGAAAATTTGTCAACATGAAGTGTTTGAAAGAACTTGCCTTCCCACCGAAATTGGCAAAATAAAAATTTTCAGACAACCATCCACATAATCTTTGAGACAAACTAGAAATTCTATCAAAAAACAGAAATGGCCGTTGACGCAAATGTCCATTTTTCCAACTGAGACGGTTTAAACATGTAAAAAGCTCTAATTAGCCTATAGCAGCACTGTAAGGCTTCGTTCTAGTGAACTTTTCGGTTTCACTAGTTGAATTCAGAATTTCCTAAGAAGTTCCGGAGCCTGGAGGCAGTACGTCGAGTTTGAGAAGACTTGTGGTGCGAGTTTGTGAATTTTTTTTGTCAAAAATCGAAAAGTCTCAATATATTATGTGGGTGATTGTCTGAAAAATATTAATTTCAGTGATTTCCGGCTAAAAAACCGTTTTAAATCGACTTTTTCCTCATAACTGTTAGAGGCAAACCCAGTACCTGTCTTTCTGTACCAAAATAAAAGAGTTGAAAATACTTCCAAACTCCAAATCCATGTTTTTAAAAGCACTTAAAGTTGAAAAAATAAAAAATAATTATTTGAGGAAACTAATCCGAATTTTTCGGATTTTTTACACCAGAAATTAGGAGAACGATGAATTTCGAAAATTTGTCAACATGAAGTGTTTGAAAGAACTTGCCTTCCCACCGAAATTGGCAAAATAAAAATTTTCAGACAACCATCCACATAATCTTTGAGACAAACTAGAAATTCTATCAAAAAACAGAAATGGCCGTTGACGCAAATGTCCATTTTTCCAACTGAGACGGTTTAAACATGTAAAAAGCTCTAATTAGCCTATAGCAGCACTGTAAGGCTTCGTTCTAGTGAACTTTTCGGTTTCACTAGTTGAATTCAGAATTTCCTAAGAAGTTCCGGAGCCTGGAGGCAGTACGTCGAGTTTGAGAAGACTTGTGGTGCGAGTTTGTGAATTTTTTTTGTCAAAAATCGAAAAGTCTCAATATATTATGTGGGTGATTGTCTGAAAAATATTAATTTCAGTGATTTCCGGCTAAAAAACCGTTTTAAATCGACTTTTTCCTCATAACTGTTAGAGGCAAACCCAGTACCTGTCTTTCTGTACCAAAATAAAAGAGTTGAAAATACTTCCAAACTCCAAATCCATGTTTTTAAAAGCACTTAAAGTTGAAAAAATAAAAAATAATTATTTGAGGAAACTAATCCGAATTTTTCGGATTTTTTACACCAGAAATTAGGAGAACGATGAATTTCGAAAATTTGTCAACATGAAGTGTTTGAAAGAACTTGCCTTCCCACCGAAATTGGCAAAATAAAAATTTTCAGACAACCATCCACATAATCTTTGAGACAAACTAGAAATTCTATCAAAAAACAGAAATGGCCGTTGACGCAAATGTCCATTTTTCCAACTGAGACGGTTTAAACATGTAAAAAGCTCTAATTAGCCTATAGCAGCACTGTAAGGCTTCGTTCTAGTGAACTTTTCGGTTTCACTAGTTGAATTCAGAATTTCCTAAGAAGTTCCGGAGCCTGGAGGCAGTACGTCGAGTTTGAGAAGACTTGTGGTGCGAGTTTGTGAATTTTTTTTGTCAAAAATCGAAAAGTCTCAATATATTATGTGGGTGATTGTCTGAAAAATATTAATTCAGTGATTTCCGGCTAAAAAACCGTTTTAAATCGACTTTTTCCTCATAACTGTTAGAGGCAAACCCAGTACCTGTCTTTCTGTACCAAAATAAAAGAGTTGAAAATACTTCCAAACTCCAAATCCATGTTTTTAAAAGCACTTAAAGTTGAAAAAATAAAAAATAATTATTTGAGGAAACTAATCCGAATTTTTCGGATTTTTTACACCAGAAATTAGGAGAACGATGAATTTCGAAAATTTGTCAACATGAAGTGTTTGAAAGAACTTGCCTTCCCACCGAAATTGGCAAAATAAAAATTTTCAGACAACCATCCACATAATCTTTGAGACAAACTAGAAATTCTATCAAAAAACCGAAATGGCCGTTGACGCAAATGTCCATTTTTCCAACTGAGACGGTTTAAACATGTAAAAAGCTCTAATTAGCCTATAGCAGCACTGTAAGGCTTCGTTCTAGTGAACTTTTCGGTTTCACTAGTTGAATTCAGAATTTCCTAAGAAGTTCCGGAGCCTGGAGGCAGTACGTCGAGTTTGAGAAGACTTGTGGTGCGAGTTTGTGAATTTGTTTTTGTCAAAAATCGAAAAGTCTCAATATATTATGTGGGTGATTGTAGCTATACAAAATTGAGTTATGACTGCATCTTTCACGTTTTACCGGCAATGTTACTTGTCTACATTTATAACGACGATATGGTTGCTACGAAGTTAAGTTATATTGTGCTGTACAAGGCCCGTTCTTAAAGCTCTCTAGCCATTGAACGCTACGACTTTCTCATAATAACCGGTTGAAAATAGCTATTAGTTAATAATAGTGTAAATAGAATTTGATTTAGCTAATATTGGGTGTATTTCGACTCCTAAAAAGAAATAGTACTCTAGCATTTTTTGCAAAACAATAAAATTTGTTGAGTTATTTCTAAAAGGTTTTTTAGTAATGCTAAGAGACTAAGGCAGTTCACAAGATAGTTAGCGTATTGCTCTGAATAGACCTGTCATCATGCCCCATCCATACTACACGAAGGTAGCATAGAAGCACACAGTATGTTACAAAAAATTTTTAAGGTCATTTCTTTTTGAACATTATATTTAATTAAAACGTATATACATACATTGCAATAAAATAATTTGTTGGTCTGTTTCTATAGCGAAATATCGCCGCTTTATTAAAAGAAAAATGCTATTCTGGTGATATATAAAGGTAGCAGAACTACACGTCCGTAAAAAATGCGGGAAGTAGTTTCGCTAACTTTAGGATCCACTGATTGTAATTTTTCTTTTTTTTTCCTTTTTATTTACATCATATGCTATTG